>JAVHZZ010000360.1:0-69000 GCA_036250195.1 Mixophyes australis | reverse complement strand
TCATGAATCATGAATTGAATCATGAATCATGAATTGAATCATGAATCATGAATCATGAATCATGAATCATGAATTGAATCATGAATAATGAATTGAATCATGAATCATGAATCATGAATTAAATTATGAATCATGAATCGAATCATGAATCATGAATTGAATCATGAATCATGAATTGAATCATGAATCATGAATCATGAATTGAATCATGAATTGAATCATGTATCACGAATCATGAATTGAATCATGAATCATGAATTGAATTTATGAATCATAAATTGAATCATGAATCATGAATCATGAATTGAATCATGAATCGAATCATGAATCATGAATCATGAATTAAATCATGAATCATGAATCGAATCATGAATCTTGAATCATGAATTGAATCATGAATCATGAATCATGAATCATGAATTGAATCATGAATCATGAATTAAGAATCATGAATCGAATCTTGAATCATGAATTGAATCATGAATCATGAATCATGAATTATGAATTGAATCATGAATTATGAATCATGAATCATGAATCATGAATTGAATCATGAATCATGAATCATGAATCATGAATTGAATCATGAATCATGAATCATGAATCATGAATCGAATCATGAATCATGAATCAAGAATCATGAATCGAATCATGAATCATGAATTGAATCATGAATAATGAATTGAATCATGAATCATGAATCATGAATTGAATTATGAATCATGAATCATGAATCGAATCATGAATCATGAATCATGAATTGAATCATGAAACATGAATCAAGAATTGAATCATGAATCATGAATCATGAATTGAATGATGAATCATAAATCATGAATCATGACATGAATCATGAATCATGAATCATAAATCGAATCATGAATCATGAATTGAATCAGGATTCGAATCATGAATTGAATCATGAATCATGAATTGAATCATGAATCATGAATCTTGAATCATAAATCATGAATTAAATCAGGAAGCATGAATTATGAATCATGAATTGAATCATGAATCATAATTTGAATCATGAATCATGAATTGATTAATGAATCATGAATTGAATCATGAATCATGAATTGAATCATGAATCATGAATCATGAATTGAATCATGAATCATGAATCATGAATCATAAATCAAATCATGAATCATGAATCATAAATCGAATCATGAATCATGAATTGAATCAGGATTCGAACCATGAATTGAATCATGTATCATGAATTGAATCATGAATCTTGAATCATGAATCATGAATTGAATCATGAATCATGAATTATGAATCATGAATTGAATCATGTATCAAGAATTGAATCATGAATCTTGAATCATGAATTATGAATTGAATCATGAATTATGAATCATGAATCATGAATCATGAATTGAATCATGAATCATGAATTGAATCATGAATCATGAATCATGAATCATGAATCGAATCATGAATCATGAATCAAGAATCATGAATCGAATCATGAATCATGAATTGAATCATGAATAATGAATTGAGTCATGAATCATGAATCATGAATTGAATTATGAATCATGAATCATGAATCGAATCATGAATCATGAATCATGAATCATGAATTGAATCATGAAACATGAATCAAGAATTGAATCATGAATCATGAATCATGAATTGAATCATGAATCATAAATCATGAATCATGACATGAATCATGAATCATGAATCATAAATCGAATCATGAATCATGAATTGAATCAGGATTCGAATCATGAATTGAATCATGAATCATGAATTGAATCATGAATCATGAATCTTGAATCATAAATCATGAATTAAATCAGGAATCATGAATTATGATTCATGAATTGAATCATGAATCATAATTTGAATCATGAATCATGAATTGATTAATGAATCATGAATTGAATCATGAATCATGAATTGAATCATGAATCATGAATCATGAATTGAATCATGAATCATGAATCATGAATCATAAATCAAATCATGAATCATGAATCATAAATCGAATCATGAATCATGAAGTGAATCAGGATTCGAACCATGAATTGAATCATGTATCATGAATTGAATCATGAATCTTGAATCATGAATCATGAATTGAATCATGAATCATGAATTATGAATCATGAATTGAATCATGTATCAAGAATTGAATCATGAATCTTGAATCATGAATTATGAATTGAATCATGAATCATGAATTATGAATCATGAATTGAATCATGAATCATAAATTGAATCATGAATCATGAATCATGAATTGAATCATGAATCATGAATCATGAATCATGAATCATAACATGAATCATGAATCATGAATCATGACATGAATCATGAATCATGAATTGAATCATGAATCATGAATTGAATCATGAATCATGAATTGAATCATGAATCATGAATTATGAATCATGAATTGAATCATGAATCATGAATTGAATCATGAATCATGAATCATGAATTGAATCATGAATCATGAATCATGAATTGAATCATGAATCATGAATTGAATCATGAATCATGAATTGAATCATGAATCATGAATCATGAATTGAATCATGAATCATGAATCATACATCGAATCATGAATCATAAATTGAATCATGAATCATGAATTGAATCATGAATCATGAATCATGAATTGAATCATGAATCATGAATCATGAATCATGACATGAATCATGAATCATAAATCGAATTATGAATCATAAATTGAATCAGGATTCGAATCATGAATTGAATCATGTATGATGAATTGAATCATGAATCATGAATCTTGAATCATGAATCATGAATTGAATCATGAATCATGAATTATGAATCATGAATTGAACCATGAATCATGAATTGAATCATAAATCATAAATCATGAATCATGAATTGAATCATGAATCATGAATCATGAATCGAATCATGAATCATGAATTGAATCATGAATCATGAATCATAAATTGAATCGTGAATTGAATCATGAATCATAAATTGAATCATGAATCATGAATTGAATCATGAATCATGAATCATGAATCGAATCATGAATCATGAATTGAATCATGAATCATAAATTGAATCATGAATCATGAATCATGAATCATGAATCATGAATTGAATCATGAATCATGAATCATGAATTATGAATCATGAATTGATTCATGAATCATGAATCATGAATTGAATCATAAATCATGAATCATGAATCGAATCATGAATCATGAATTGAATCATGAATCCTGAATTGAATCATGAATCATGAATAATGAATCATGAATCATGAATAATGAATCATGAATCATGAATCATGAATCAAATCATGAATCATGAATCATGAATTGAATCATGAATCATGAATCATGAATCGAATCATGAATCATGAATCATGAATCGAATCATGAATCATGAATCATGAATTGAATCATGAATCATGAATCATGAATCGAATCATGAATCATGAATCATGAATTGAATCATGAATCATGAATCATGAATCATGAATTGAATCATAAATCATGAATTATGAATAATGAATTGAATCATGAATCATGAATCATGAATTGAATCATAACTCATGAATCATGAATCAAATCATGAATCATGAATCATGAATTGAATCATGAATCATGAATTGAATCATGAATCATGAATCATGAATCATGAATCATGAATCATGAATTGAATCATGAATCATGAATCATGAATCGAATCATGAATCATGAATCATGAATTGAATCATGAATCATGAATCGTGAATTGAATCATGAATCATGAATCATGAATCATGACATGAATCATGAATCATAAATCAAATCATGAATCATAAATTGAATCAGGATTCGAATCATGAATTGAATCATGTATGATGAATTGAATCATGAATCATGAATCTTGAATCATGAATTAAATCATGAATCATGAATTATGAATCATGAATTAAATCATGAATCATGAATTGATTCATGAATCATGAATCATGAATTGAATCATGAATCATGAATCGAATCATGAATCATGAATTGAATCATGAATCATGAATCATAAATTGAATCATGTATGATGAATTGAATCATGAATCATGAATCTTGAATCATGAATCATGAATTATGAATCATGAATTAAATCATGAATCATGAATTGATTCATGAATCATGAATCATGAATTGAATCATGAATCATGAATCATGAATTGAATCATGAATCATGAATCATACATCGAATCATGAATCATAAATTGAATCATGAATCATGAATTGAATCATGAATCATGAATCATGAATTGAATCATGAATCATGAATCATGAATCATGAATTGAATCATGAATCATGAATCATGAAATGAATCATGAATCATGAATCATGAATCATGACATGAATCATGAATCATAAATCGAATTATGAATCATAAATTGAATCAGGATTCGAATCATGAATTGAATCATGTATGATGAATTGAATCATGAATCATGAATCTTGAATCATGAATAATGAATTGAGTCATGAATCATGAATCATGAATTGAATTATGAATCATGAATCATGAATCGAATCATGAATCATGAATCATGAATCATGAATTGAATCATGAAACATGAATCAAGAATTGAATCATGAATCATGAATCATGAATTGAATCATGAATCATAAATCATGAATCATGACATGAATCATGAATCATGAATCATAAATCGAATCATGAATCATGAATTGAATCAGGATTCGAATCATGAATTGAATCATGAATCATGAATTGAATCATGAATCATGAATCTTGAATCATAAATCATGAATTAAATCAGGAATCATGAATTATGATTCATGAATTGAATCATGAATCATAATTTGAATCATGAATCATGAATTGATTAATGAATCATGAATTGAATCATGAATCATGAATTGAATCATGAATCATGAATCATGAATTGAATCATGAATCATGAATCATGAATCATAAATCAAATCATGAATCATGAATCATAAATCGAATCATGAATCATGAAGTGAATCAGGATTCGAACCATGAATTGAATCATGTATCATGAATTGAATCATGAATCTTGAATCATGAATCATGAATTGAATCATGAATCATGAATTATGAATCATGAATTGAATCATGTATCAAGAATTGAATCATGAATCTTGAATCATGAATTATGAATTGAATCATGAATCATGAATTATGAATCATGAATTGAATCATGAATCATAAATTGAATCATGAATCATGAATCATGAATTGAATCATGAATCATGAATCATGAATCATGAATCATAACATGAATCATGAATCATGAATCATGACATGAATCATGAATCATGAATTGAATCATGAATCATGAATTGAATCATGAATCATGAATTGAATCATGAATCATGAATTATGAATCATGAATTGAATCATGAATCATGAATTGAATCATGAATCATGAATCATGAATTGAATCATGAATCATGAATCATGAATTGAATCATGAATCATGAATTGAATCATGAATCATGAATTGAATCATGAATCATGAATCATGAATTGAATCATGAATCATGAATCATACATCGAATCATGAATCATAAATTGAATCATGAATCATGAATTGAATCATGAATCATGAATCATGAATTGAATCATGAATCATGAATCATGAATCATGAATTGAATCATGAATCATGAATCATGAATTGAATCATGAATCATGAATCATGAATCATGACATGAATCATGAATCATAAATCGAATTATGAATCATAAATTGAATCAGGATTCGAATCATGAATTGAATCATGTATGATGAATTGAATCATGAATCATGAATCTTGAATCATGAATCATGAATTGAATCATGAATCATGAATTATGAATCATGAATTGAACCATGAATCATGAATTGAATCATAAATCATAAATCATGAATCATGAATTGAATCATGAATCATGAATCATGAATCGAATCATGAATCATGAATTGAATCATGAATCATGAATCATAAATTGAATCGTGAATTGAATCATGAATCATAAATTGAATCATGAATCATGAATTGAATCATGAATCATGAATCATGAATCGAATCATGAATCATGAATTGAATCATGAATCATAAATTGAATCATGAATCATGAATCATGAATCATGAATCATGAATTGAATCATGAATCATGAATCATGAATTATGAATCATGAATTGATTCATGAATCATGAATCATGAATTGAATCATAAATCATGAATCATGAATCGAATCATGAATCATGAATTGAATCATGAATCCTGAATTGAATCATGAATCATGAATAATGAATCATGAATCATGAATAATGAATCATGAATCATGAATCATGAATCAAATCATGAATCATGAATCATGAATTGAATCATGAATCATGAATCATGAATCGAATCATGAATCATGAATCGAATCATGAATCATGAATCGAATCATGAATCATGAATCATGAATTGAATCATGAATCATGAATCATGAATCGAATCATGAATCATGAATCATGAATTGAATCATGAATCATGAATCATGAATCATGAATCATGAATTGAATCATAAATCATGAATTATGAATAATGAATTGAATCATGAATCATGAATCATGAATTGAATCATAACTCATGAATCATGAATCAAATCATGAATCATGAATCATGAATTGAATCATGAATCATGAATTGAATCATGAATCATGAATCATGAATCATGAATCATGAATCATGAATTGAATCATGAATCATGAATCATGAATCGAATCATGAATCATGAATCATGAATTGAATCATGAATCATGAATCGTGAATTGAATCATGAATCATGAATCATGAATCATGACATGAATCATGAATCATAAATCGAATCATGAATCATAAATTGAATCAGGATTCGAATCATGAATTGAATCATGTATGATGAATTGAATCATGAATCATGAATCTTGAATCATGAATTAAATCATGAATCATGAATTATGAATCATGAATTAAATCATGAATCATGAATTGATTCATGAATCATGAATCATGAATTGAATCATGAATCATGAATCGAATCATGAATCATGAATTGAATCATGAATCATGAATCATAAATTGAATCATGTATGATGAATTGAATCATGAATCATGAATCTTGAATCATGAATCATGAATTATGAATCATGAATTAAATCATGAATCATGAATTGATTCATGAATCATGAATCATGAATTGAATCATGAATCATGAATCATGAATTGAATCATGAATCATGAATCATGAATCAAATCATGAATCATGAATTGAATCATGAATCATAAATTGAATCATGAATCATGAATCATGAATCATGAATTGAATCATGAATCATGAATTATGAATCATGAATTGATTCATGAATCATGAATCATGAATTGAATCATAAATCATGAATCATGAATCGAATCATGAATCATGAATCATGAATTGAATCATGAATCATGAATTTAATCATGAATCATGAATAATGAATCATGAATCATGAATAATGAATCATGAATCATGAATCATGAATCAAATCATGAATCATGAATCATGAATTGAATCATGAATCATGAATCATGAATCGAATCATGAATCATGAATCATGAATCGAATCATGAATCATGAATCATGAATTGAATCATGAATCATGAATCATGAATCGAATCATGAATCATGAATCATGAATTGAATCATGAATCATGAATCATGAATCATGAATCATGAATCATGAATTGAATCATAAATCATGAATTATGAATAATGAATTGAATCATGAATCATGAATCATGAATTGAATCATAACTCATGAATCATGAATCAAATCATGAATCATGAATCATGAATTGAATCATGAATCATGAATTGAATCATGAATCATGAATCATGAATCATGAATCATGAATTGAATCATGAATCATGAATCGAATCATGAATCATGAATCATGAATTGAATCATGAATCATGAATCGTGAATTGAATCATGAATCATGAATCATGAATCATGACATGAATCATGAATCATAAATCGAATCATGAATCATAAATTGAATCAGGATTCGAATCATGAATTGAATCATGTATGATGAATTCAATCATGAATCATGAATCTTGAATCATGAATCATGAATTGAATCATGAATCATGAATTATGAATCATGAATTAAATCATGAATCATGAATTGATTCATGAATCATGAATTGAATCATGAATCATGAATCATGAATCGAATCATGAATCATGAATTGAATCATGAATCATGAATCATAAGTTGAATCATGTATGATGAATTGAATCATGAATCATGAATCTTGAATCGTGAATCATGAATTATGAATCATGAATTAAATCATGAATCATGAATTGATTCATGAATCATGAATCATGAATTGAATCATGAATCATGAATTATGAATCATGAATTGAATCATGAATCATGAATTGATTGATGAATCATGAATCATGAATCATGAATTGAATCATGAATCATGAATCATGAATCGAATCATGAATCATGAATTGAATCATGAATCATGAATCATAAATTGAATCGTGAATTGAATCATGAATCATGAATTGAATCATGAATCATAAATTGAATCATGAATCATGAATTGAATCATGAATCATGAATCATGGATCGAATCATGAATCATGAATTGAATCATGAATCATGAATCATGAATCATAATTCATGAATTGAATCATGAATCATCAATTATGAATCATGAATTGATTCATGAATCATGAATCATGAATTGAATCATAAATCATGAATCATGAATCGAATCATGAATCATGAATCATGAATTGAATCATGAATCATGAATTGAATCATGAATCATGAATAATGAATCATGAATCATGAATTGAATCATGAATCATGAATCATGAATCGAATCATGAATCATGAATCATGAATTGAATCATGAATCATGAATCATGAATCGATTAATGAATCATGAATCATGAATTGAATCATGAATCATGAATCATGAATCATGAATCATGAATTGAATCATAAATCATGAATTATGAATAATGAATTTAATCATGAATCATGAATCATGAATTGAATCATAAATCATGAATCATGAATCAAATCATGAATCATGAATCATGAATTGAATCATGAATCATGAATTGAATCATGAATCATGAATCATGAATCATGAATTGAATCATGAATAATGAATTGAATCATGAATCATGAATCATGAATTGAATTATGAATCATGAATCATGAATCGAATCATGAATCATGAATTGAATCATGAATCATGAATTGAATCATGAATCATGAATCATGAATTGAATCATGAATTGAATCATGTATCACGAATCATGAATTGAATCATGAATCATGAATTGAATCATGAATCATAAATTGAATCATGAATAATGAATCATGAATTGAATCATGAATCGAATCATGAATCATGAATCATGAATTAAATCATGAATCATGAATCGAATCATGAATCTTGAATCATGAATTGAATCATGAATCATGAATCATGAATCATGAATTGAATCATGAATCATGAATTAAGAATCATGAATCGAATCTTGAATCATGAATTGAATCATGAATCATGAATCATGAATTATGAATTGAATCATGAATTATGAATCATGAATCATGAATCATGAATTGAATCATGAATCATGAATCATGAATCATGAATTGAATCATGAATCATGAATCATGAATCATGAATCGAATCATGAATCATGAATCAAGAATCATGAATCGAATCATGAATCATGAATTGAATCATGAATAATGAATTGAATCATGAATCATGAATCATGAATTGAATTATGAATCATGAATCATGAATCGAATCATGAATCATGAATCATGAATCATGAATTGAATCATGAAACATGAATCAAGAATTGAATCATGAATCATGAATCATGAATTGAATCATGAATCATAAATCATGAATCATGACATGAATCATGAATCATGAATCATAAATCGAATCATGAATCATGAATTGAATCAGGATTCGAATCATGAATTGAATCATGAATCATGAATTGAATCATGAATCATGAATCTTGAATCATAAATCATGAATTAAATCAGGAATCATGAATTATCAATTATGAATTGAATCATGAATCATAATTTGAATCATTAATCATGAATTGATTAATGAATCATGAATTGAATCATGAATCATGAATTGAATCATGAATCATGAATCATGAATTGAATCATGAATCATGAATCATGAATCATAAATCAAATCATGAATCATGAATCATAAATCGAATCATGAATCATGAATTGAATCAGGATTCGAACCATGAATTGAATCATGTATCATGAATTGAATCATGAATCTTGAATCATGAATCATGAATTGAATCATGAATCATGAATTATGAATCATGAATTGAATCATGTATCAAGAATTGAATCATGAATCTTGAATCATGAATTATGAATTGAATCATGAATCATGAATTATGAATCATGAATTGAATCATGAATCATAAATTGAATCATGAATCATGAATCATGAATTGAATCATGAATCATGAATCATAACATGAATCATGAATCATGAATCATGACATGAATCATGAATCATGAATTGAATCATGAATCATGAATTGAATCATGAATCATGAATTGAATCATGAATCATGAATTGAATCATGAATCATGAATTATGAATCATGAATTGAATCATGAATCATGAATTGAATCATGAATCATGAATCATGAATTGAATCATGAATCATGAATCATGAATTGAATCATGAATCATGAATTGAATCATGAATCATGAATTGAATCATGAATCATGAATCATGAATTGAATCATGAATCATGAATCATAAATCGAATCATGAATCATAAATTGAATCATGAATTGAATCATGAATCATGAATCATGAATTGAATCATGAATCATGAATCATGAATCATGAATTGAATCATGAATCATGAATCATGAATTGAATCATGAATCATGAATCATGAATCATGACATGAATCATGAATCATAAATCGAATTATGAATCATAAATTGAATCAGGATTCGAATCATGAATTGAATCATGTATGATGAATTGAATCATGAATCATGAATCTTGAAATATTGAATCATGAATTGAATCATGAATCATGAATTATGAATCATGAATTGAACCATGAATCATGAATTGAATCATAAATCATAAATCATGAATCATGAATCATGAATTGAATCATGAATCATGAATCATGAATCGAATCATGAATCATGAATTGAATCATGAATCATGAATCATAAATTGAATCGTGAATTGAATCATGAATCATGAATTGAATCATGAATCATAAATTGAATCATGAATCATGAATTGAATCATGAATCATGAATCATGAATCGAATCATGAATCATGAATTGAATCATGAATCATAAATTGAATCATGAATCATGAATCATGAATCATGAATCATGAATCATGAATCATGAATTGAATCATGAATCATGAATTATGAATCATGAATTGATTCATGAATCATGAATCATGAATTGAATCATAAATCATGAATCGAATCATGAATCATGAATCATGAATTGAATCATGAATCATGAATTGAATCATGAATCATGAATAATGAATCATGAATCATGAATAATGAATCATGAATCATGAATCATGAATCAAATCATGAATCATGAATCATGAATTGAATCATGAATCATGAATCATGAATCGAATCATGAATCATGAATCATGAATCGAATCATGAATCATGAATCATGAATCGAATCATGAATCATGAATCATGAATTGAATCATGAATCATGAATCATGAATCGAATCATGAATCATGAATCATGAATTGAATCATGAATCATGAATCATGAATCATGAATCATGAATCATGAATCATGAATTGAATCATAAATCATGAATTATGAATAATGAATTGAATCATGAATCATGAATCATGAATTGAATCATAACTCATGAATCATGAATCAAATCATGAATCATGAATCATGAATTGAATCATGAATCATAAATTGAATCATGAATCATGAATTGAATCATGAATCATGAATCATGAATCATGAATCATGAATTGAATCATGAATCATGAATCGAATCATGAATCATGAATCATGAATTGAATCATGAATCATGAATCGTGAATTGAATCATGAATCATGAATCATGAATCATGACATGAATCATGAATCATAAATCGAATCATGAATCATAAATTGAATCAGGATTCGAATCATGAATTGAATCATGTATGATGAATTGAATCATGAATCATGAATCTTGAATCATGAATTAAATCATGAATCATGAATTGATTCATGAATCATGAATTGAATCATGAATCATGAATCATGAATCGAATCATGAATCATGAATTGAATCATGAATCATAATTCATAAATTGAATCATGTATGATGAATTGAATCATGAATCATGAATCTTGAATCATGAATCATGAATTATGAATCATGAATTAAATCATGAATCATGAATTGATTCATGAATCATGAATCATGAATTGAATCATGAATCATGAATCATGAATTGAATCATGAATCATGAATCATGAATCATAAATTGAATCGTGAATTATATCATGAATCATGAATTGAATCATGAATCATGAATTGAATCATGAATCATGAATTATGAATCATGAATCATGAATCATGAATTGAATCATGAATCATGAATCATGAATTGAATCATGAATCATGAATCATGAATCATGAATTGAATCATAAATCATGAATCATAAATTGAATCGTGAATTGAATCATGAATCATGAATTGAATCATGAATTATGAATCGAATCATGAATCATAAATTGAATCATGAATCATGAATTGAATCATGAATCATGAATCATGAATCATGAATTGAATCATGAATCATGAATTGAATCATGAATCATGAATTATGAATCATGAATTGATTCATGAATCATGAATCATGAATTGAATCATAAATCATGAATCATGAATCGAATCATAAATCATGAATCATGAATTGAATCATGAATCATGAATTTAATCATGAATCATGAGTAATGAATCATGAATCATGAATCATGAATTGAATCATGAATCATGAATCGAATCATGAATCATGAATCATGAATTGAATCATGAATCATGAATCATGCATCGAATCATGAATCATGACTCTTGAATCATGAATCATGAATCATGAATCATGAATTGAATCATAAATCATGAATTATGAATAATGAATTGAATTATGAATCATGAATCATTAATTGAATCATAAATCATGAATCATGAATCAAATCATGAATCATGAATCATGAATTGAATCATGAATCATGAATTGAATCATGAATCATGAATCATGAATCATGAATCATGAATTGAATCATGAATCATGAATCGAATCATAAATCATGAATCATGAATTGAATCATGAATCGTGAATTGAATCATGAATCATGAATCATGAACCAAATCATAAATCATGAATTATGAATCATGAATTGATTCATGAATCATGAATTATGAATCATGAATTGAATCATGAATCATGAATCATGATTTGAATCATGTATTGAATCATGAATCATGAATCATGAATTGAATCATGAATCATAAATTGAATCAGGAATCATGATTAATGAATTGAATCATGAATCAAATCATGAATCATGAATCATGAATTGAATCATGAATCATGAATCATGAATCATGAATTGAATTATGAATATTGAATCATGAATCGAATCATGTATCAAGAATCATGAATCGAATCTTGAATCTTAAATTGAATCATGAATCATGGATTATGAATTGAATCATGAATCATGAATCATGAATCATGAATCATGAATTGAATCAAGAATCATGAATCATGAATGGAATCATGAATCATGAATCAAGAATCATAAATCGAATCATGAATCATGAATTGAATCATGAATAATGAATTGAATCATGAATCATGAATCATGAATTGAATTATGAATCATGAATCATTAATCGAATCATGAATCATGAATCATGAATCATGAATTAAATCATGAAACATGAATCATGAATTAAATCATGAATCATGAATCATGAATTGAATCATGAATCTTGAATCATGAATCATGACATGAATCATGAATCATGACATGAATCATGAATCATGAATCATAAATCAAATCATGAATCATGAAATGAATCAGGATTCGAATCATGAATTGAATCATGAATCATGAATCTTGAATCATGAATCATGAATTAAATCATGAATCATGAATTATGAATCATGAATTGAATCATGTATCATGAATTGAATCATGAATCATGAATTGATTAATGAATCATGAATCATGAATCATGACATGAATCATGAATCATGAATCATAAATCGAATCATGAATCATGAATTGAAGCATGAATCATGAATCATGAATGGAATCATGAATCATGAATCAAGAATCATGAATCGAATCATGAATCATGAATTGAATCATGAATCATGAATCGTGAATTGAATCATGAATCATGAATCATGACATGAATCATGAATCATAAATCGAATCATGAATCATAAATTGAATCAGGATTCGAATCATGAATTGAATCATGTATGATGAATTGAATCATGAATCATGAATCTTGAATCATGAATCATGAATTGAATCATGAATCATGAATTATGAATCATGAATTAAATCATGAATCATGAATTGATTCATGAATCATGAATCATGAATTGAATCATGAATCATGAATCGAATCATGAATTAAATCATGAATCATGAATTGATTCATGAATTGAATCATGAATTGAATCATGAATCATGAATCATGAATCGAATCATGAATCATGAATTGAATCATGAATCATGAATCATAAATTGAATCGTGAATTGAATCATGAATCATGAATTGAATCATGAATCATAAATTGAATCATGAATCATGAATTGAATCATGAATAATGAATCATGAATTGAATCATGAATCATGAATCATGAATCGTGAATTGAATCATGAATCATGAATCATAAATTGAATCGTGAATTGAATCATGAATCATGAATTGAATCATGAATCATGAATCGAATCATGAATCATGAATTGAATCATGAATCATGAATTGAATCATGAATCATGAATCATAAATTGAATAATGAATTAAATCATAGTTCATGAATCATGAATCATAAATTGAATCATGAAACAAGAATCATGAATTGAATCATGAATTGAATCATGAATTGAATCATGAATCATGAATCATAAATTGAATCATGAATCATGAATCATAAATTGAATCATGCAACAAGAATCATGAATTGAATCATGAATTGAATCCTGAATCATGAATCATAAATTTATTCATGAATCATGAATCATGAATTGAATCATAAATGTATTCATGAATCATGAATCATGAATTGAATCATGAATTGAATCATGAATCATGAATCATGAATTGAATCATGAATCATGAATCATGAATCATAAATTGAATAATGAATCATGAATCGAATCATGAATCATGAATTGAATCATGAATCATGAATTGAACCATGAATTGAATCATGAATCATAAATCATGAATTGAATCATGAATCATGAATCATAAATTGAATCATGAATCATGAATCATAAATTGAATCATTAATCATGAATCATGAATTGAATCATGAATTGAATCATTAATCATGAATCATGAATTGAATCATGAAATGAATCAAGAATCATGAATCATGAATCATAAATTGAATCATGAATCATGAATCATGAATCATAAATTGAATCATGAATCATGAATTGAATCATGAATTGAATCATGAATCATGAATCATGAATTGAATCATGAATTGAATCATGAATAATGAATCATAAATTGAATCATGAATCATGAATTGAATCATGAATTGAATCATGAATCATGAATCACGAATTGAATCATGAATCATGAATCATGAATTGAATCATAAATCATGAATTGAATTGATGAATCATGAATCATGAATCATAAATTGAATCATGAATCATGAATCATAAATTGAATCATTAATCATGAATCATGAATTGAATCATGAATTGAATCATGAATCATGAATCATGAATTGAATCATGAATTGAATTATGAATCATTAATCATGAATCATAAATTGAATCATGAATCATGAATCATGAATCATAAATTGAATCATGAATCATGAATCATGAATTGAATCATGAATTGAATCATGAATCATGAATCATGAATTGAATCATGAATTGAATCATGAATAATGAATCATAAATTGAATCATGAATCATGAAATGAATCATGAATTGAATCATGAATCATGAATCATGAATTGAATCATAAATCATGAATCATGAATCAAATCATGAATCATGAATCATGAATTGAATCATGAATCATGAATTGAATCATGAATCATGAATCATGAATCATGAATCATGAATTGAATCATGAATCATGAATCGAATCATAAATCATGAATCATGAATTGAATCATGAATCGTGAATTGAATCATGAATCATGAATCATGAACCAAATCATAAATCATGAATTATGAATCATGAATTGATTCATGAATCATGAATTATGAATCATGAATTGAATCATGAATCATGAATCATGATTTGAATCATGTATTGAATCATGAATCATGAATCATGAATTGAATCATGAATCATAAATTGAATCAGGAATCATGATTAATGAATTGAATCATGAATCAAATCATGAATCATGAATCATGAATTGAATCATGAATCATGAATCATGAATTGAATTATGAATATTGAATCATGAATCGAATCATGAATCATGTATCAAGAATCATGAATCGAATCTTGAATCTTAAATTGAATCATGAATCATGGATTATGAATTGAATCATGAATCATGAATCATGAATCATGAATCATGAATTGAATCAAGAATCATGAATCATGAATGGAATCATGAATCATGAATCAAGAATCATAAATCGAATCATGAATCATGAATTGAATCATGAATAATGAATTGAATCATGAATCATGAATCATGAATTGAATTATGAATCATGAATCATTAATCGAATCATGAATCATGAATCATGAATCATGAATTAAATCATGAAACATGAATCATGAATTAAATCATGAATCATGAATCATGAATTGAATCATGAATCTTGAATCATGAATCATGACATGAATCATGAATCATGAATCATAAATCGAATCATGAATCATGAAATGAATCAGGATTCGAATCATGAATTTAATCATGAATCATGAATCTTGAATCATGAATCATGAATTAAATCATGAATCATGAATTATGAATCATGAATTGAATCATGTATCATGAATTGAATCATGAATCATGAATTGATTAATGAATCATGAATCATGAATCATGACATGAATCATGAATCATGAATCATAAATCGAATCATGAATCATGAATTGAAGCATGAATCATGAATCATGAATGGAATCATGAATCATGAATCAAGAATCATGAATCGAATCATGAATCATGAATTGAATCATGAATCATGAATCGTGAATTGAATCATGAATCATGAATCATGAATCATGACATGAATCATGAATCATAAATCGAATCATGAATCATAAATTGAATCAGGATTCGAATCATGAATTGAATCATGTATGATGAATTGAATCATGAATCATGAATCTTGAATCATGAATCATGAATTGAATCATGAATCATGAATTATGAATCATGAATTAAATCATGAATCATGAATTGATTCATGAATCATGAATCATGAATTGAATCATGAATCATGAATCGAATCATGAATTAAATCATGAATCATGAATTGATTCATGAATTGAATCATGAATTGAATCATGAATCATGAATCATGAATCGAATCATGAATTGAATCATGAATCATGAATCATAAATTGAATCGTGAATTGAATCATGAATCATGAATTGAATCATGAATCATAAATTGAATCATGAATCATGAATTGAATCATGAATAATGAATCATGAATTGAATCATGAATCATGAATCATGAATTGAATCATGAATCATGAATCATAAATTGAATCGTGAATTGAATCATGAATCATGAATTGAATCATGAATCATGAATCGAATCATGAATCATGAATTGAATCATGAATCATGAATTGAATCATGAATCATGAATCATGAATTGAATAATGAATTAAATCATAGTTCATGAATCATGAATCATAAATTGAATCATGAAACAAGAATCATGAATTGAATCATGAATTGAATCATGAATTGAATCATGAATCATGAATCATAAATTGAATCATGAATCATGAATCATAAATTGAATCATGAAACAAGAATCATGAATTGAATCATGAATTGAATCCTGAATCATGAATCATAAATTTATTCATGAATCATGAATCATGAATTGAATCATAAATGTATTCATGAATCATGAATCATGAATTGAATCATGAATTGAATCATGAATCATGAATCATGAATTGAATCATAAATTGAATAATGAATCATGAATCGAATCATGAATCATGAATTGAATCATGAATCATGAATTGAACCATGAATTGAATCATGAATCATAAATCATGAATTGAATCATGAATCATGAATCATAAATTGAATCATGAATCATGAATCATAAATTGAATCATTAATCATGAATCATGAATTGAATCATGAATTGAATCATGAATCATGAATCATGAATTGAATCATGAAATGAATCAAGAATCATGAATCATGAATCATAAATTGAATCATGAATCATGAATCATGAATCATAAATTGAATCATGAATCATGAATTGAATCATGAATTGAATCATGAATCATGAATCATGAATTGAATCATGAATTGAATCATGAATAATGAATCATAAATTGAATCATGAATCATGAATTGAATCATGAATTGAATCATGAATCATGAATCACGAATTGAATCATGAATCATGAATTGAATCATAAATCATGAATTGAATTGATGAATCATGAATCATGAATCATAAATTGAATCATGAATCATGAATCATAAATATAATCATTAATCATGAATCATGAATTGAATCATGAATTGAATCATGAATCATGAATCATAAATTGAATCATGAATTGAATTATGAATCATGAATCATGAATCATAAATTGAATCATGAATCATGAATCATGAATCATAAATTAAATCATGAATCATGAATCATGAATTGAATCATGAATCATGAATCATGAATCGAATCATGAATCATGAATCATGAATCGAATCATGAATCATGAATCATGAATTGAATCGAATCATGAATCATGAATCATGAATTGAATCATGAATCATGGATCATGAATCATGAATCATGAATCATGAATCATGAATCATGAATTGAATCATAAATCATGAATTATGAATAATGAATTGAATCATGAATCATGAATCATGAATTGAATCATAACTCATGAATCATGAATCAAATCATGAATCATGAATCATGAATTGAATCATGAATCATAAATTGAATCATGAATCATGAATTGAATCATGAATCATGAATCATGAATCATGAATCATGAATTGAATCATGAATCATGAATCGAATCATGAATCATGAATCATGAATTGAATCATGAATCATGAATCGTGAATTGAATCATGAATCATGAATCATGAATCATGACATGAATCATGAATCATAAATCGAATCATGAATCATAAATTGAATCAGGATTCGAATCATGAATTGAATCATGTATGATGAATTGAATCATGAATCATGAATCTTGAATCATGAATTAAATCATGAATCATGAATTGATTCATGAATCATGAATTGAATCATGAATCATGAATCATGAATCGAATCATGAATCATGAATTGAATCATGAATCATGAATCATAAATTGAATCATGTATGATGAATTGAATCATGAATCATGAATCTTGAATCATGAATCATGAATTATGAATCATGAATTAAATCATGAATCATGAATTGATTCATGAATCATGAATCATGAATTGAATCATGAATCATGAATCATGAATTGAATCATGAATCATGAATTGAATCATGAATCATGAATCATAAATTGAATCGTGAATTATATCATGAATCATGAATTGAATCATGAATCATGAATTGAATCATGAATCATGAATTATGAATCATGAATCATGAATCATGAATTGAATCATGAATCATGAATCATGAATTGAATCATGAATCATGAATCATGAATCATGAATTGAATCATAAATCATGAATCATAAATTGAATCGTGAATTGAATCATGAATCATGAATTGAATCATGAATTATGAATCGAATCATGAATCATAAATTGAATCATGAATCATGAATCATGAATTGAATCATGAATCATGAATCATGAATCATGAATTGAATCATGAATCATGAATTGAATCATGAATCATGAATTATGAATCATGAATTGATTCATGAATCATGAATCATGAATTGAATCATAAATCATGAATCATGAATCGAATCATAAATCATGAATCATGAATTGAATCATGAATCATGAATTTAATCATGAATCATGAGTAATGAATCATGAATCATGAATCATGAATTGAATCATGAATCATGAATCGAATCATGAATCATGAATCATGAATTGAATCATGAATCATGAATCATGCATCGAATCATGAATCATGACTCTTGAATCATGAATCATGAATCATGAATCATGAATTGAATCATAAATCATGAATTATGAATAATGAATTGAATTATGAATCATGAATCATGAATTGAATCATAAATCATGAATCATGAATCAAATCATGAATCATGAATCATGAATTGAATCATGAATCATGAATTGAATCATGAATCATGAATCATGAATCATGAATCATGAATTGAATCATGAATCATGAATCGAATCATAAATCATGAATCATGAATTGAATCATGAATCGTGAATTGAATCATGAATCATGAATCATGAACCAAATCATAAATCATGAATTATGAATCATGAATTGATTCATGAATCATGAATTATGAATCATGAATTGAATCATGAATCATGAATCGTGAATTGAATCATGAATCATGAATCATGAACCAAATCATAAATCATGAATTATGAATCATGAATTGATTCATGAATCATGAATTATGAATCATGAATTGAATCATGAATCATGAATCATGATTTGAATCATGTATTGAATCATGAATCATGAATCATGAATTGAATCATGAATCATAAATTGAATCAGGAATCATGATTAATGAATTGAATCATGAATCAAATCATGAATCATGAATCATGAATTGAATCATGAATCATGAATCATGAATCATGAATTGAATTATGAATATTGAATCATGAATCGAATCATGTATCAAGAATCATGAATCGAATCTTGAATCTTAAATTGAATCATGAATCATGGATTATGAATTGAATCATGAATCATGAATCATGAATCATGAATCATGAATTGAATCAAGAATCATGAATCATGAATGGAATCATGAATCATGAATCAAGAATCATAAATCGAATCATGAATCATGAATTGAATCATGAATAATGAATTGAATCATGAATCATGAATCATGAATTGAATTATGAATCATGAATCATTAATCGAATCATGAATCATGAATCATGAATCATGAATTAAATCATGAAACATGAATCATGAATTAAATCATGAATCATGAATCATGAATTGAATCATGAATCTTGAATCATGAATCATGACATGAATCATGAATCATGACATGAATCATGAATCATGAATCATAAATCGAATCATGAATCATGAAATGAATCAGGATTCGAATCATGAATTGAATCATGAATCATGAATCTTGAATCATGAATCATGAATTAAATCATGAATCATGAATTATGAATCATGAATTGAATCATGTATCATGAATTGAATCATGAATCATGAATTGATT
The DNA here is from genome assembly GCA_036250195.1 of Mixophyes australis. NCBI lineage: Eukaryota > Metazoa > Chordata > Amphibia > Anura > Limnodynastidae > Mixophyes > Mixophyes australis. The sequence goes on along the minus strand of JAVHZZ010000360.1, from coordinate 47,040 downwards.
AATGAATCATGAATCATGAATCATGACATGAATCATGAATCATGAATCATAAATCGAATCATGAATCATGAATTGAAGCATGAATCATGAATCATGAATGGAATCATGAATCATGAATCAAGAATCATGAATCGAATCATGAATCATGAATCATGAATCGAATCTTGAATCTTAAATTGAATCATGAATCATGGATTATGAATTGAATCATGAATCATGAATCATGAATCATGAATCATGAATTGAATCAAGAATCATGAATCATGAATGGAATCATGAATCATGAATCAAGAATCATAAATCGAATCATGAATCATGAATTGAATCATGAATAATGAATTGAATCATGAATCATGAATCATGAATTGAATTATGAATCATGAATCATTAATCGAATCATGAATCATGAATCATGAATCATGAATTAAATCATGAAACATGAATCATGAATTAAATCATGAATCATGAATTATGAATTGAATCATGAATCTTGAATCATGAATCATGACATGAATCATGAATCATGACATGAATCATGAATCATGAATCATAAATCGAATCATGAATCATGAAATGAATCAGGATTCGAATCATGAATTGAATCATGAATCATGAATCTTGAATCATGAATCATGAATTAAATCATGAATCATGAATTATGAATCATGAATTGAATCATGTATCATGAATTGAATCATGAATCATGAATTGATTAATGAATAATGAATCATGAATCATGACATTAATCATGAATCATGAATCATAAATCGAATCATGAATCATGAATTGAAGCATGAATCATGAATCATGAATGGAATCATGAATCATGAATCAAGAATCATGAATCGAATCATGAATCATGAATTGAATCATGAATCATGAATCGTGAATTGAATCATGAATCATGAATCATGACATGAATCATGAATCATAAATCGAATCATGAATCATAAATTGAATCAGGATTCGAATCATGAATTGAATCATGTATGATGAATTGAATCATGAATCATGAATCTTGAATCATGAATCATGAATTGAATCATGAATCATGAATTATGAATCATGAATTAAATCATGAATCATGAATTGATTCATGAATCATGAATCATGAATTGAATCATGAATCATGAATCGAATCATGAATTAAATCATGAATCATGAATTGATTCATGAATTGAATCATGAATTGAATCATGAATCATGAATCATGAATCGAATCATGAATCATGAATTGAATCATGAATCATGAATCATAAATTGAATCGTGAATTGAATCATGAATCATGAATTGAATCATGAATCATAAATTGAATCATGAATCATGAATTGAATCATGAATAATGAATCATGAATTGAATCATGAATCATGAATCATGAATCATGAATTGAATCATGAATCATGAATCATAAATTGAATCGTGAATTGAATCATGAATCATGAATTGAATCATGAATCATGAATCGAATCATGAATCATGAATTGAATCATGAATCATGAATTGAATCATGAATCATGAATCATAAATTGAATAATGAATTAAATCATAGTTCATGAATCATGAATCATAAATTGAATCATGAAACAAGAATCATGAATTGAATCATGAATTGAATCATGAATTGAATCATGAATTGAATCATGAATTGAATCATGAATCATGAATCATAAATTGAATCATGAATCATGAATCATAAATTGAATCATGAAACAAGAATCATGAATTGAATCATGAATTGAATCCTGAATCATGAATCATAAATTTATTCATGAATCATGAATCATGAATTGAATCATAAATGTATTCATGAATCATGAATCATGAATTGAATCATGAATTGAATCATGAATCATGAATCATGAATTGAATCATGAATCATGAATCATGAATCATAAATTGAATAATGAATCATGAATCGAATCATGAATCATGAATTGAATCATGAATCATGAATTGAACCATGAATTGAATCATGAATCATAAATCATGAATTGAATCATGAATCATGAATCATAAATTGAATCATGAATCATGAATCATAAATTGAATCATTAATCATGAATCATGAATTGAATCATGAATTGAATCATTAATCATGAATCATGAATTGAATCATGAAATGAATCAAGAATCATGAATCATGAATCATAAATTGAATCATGAATCATGAATCATGAATCATAAATTGAATCATGAATCATGAATTGAATCATGAATTGAATCATGAATCATGAATCATGAATTGAATCATGAATTGAATCATGAATAATGAATCATAAATTGAATCATGAATCATGAATTGAATCATGAATTGAATCATGAATCATGAATCACGAATTGAATCATGAATCATGAATCATGAATTGAATCATAAATCATGAATTGAATTGATGAATCATGAATCATGAATCATAAATTGAATCATGAATCATGAATCATAAATTGAATCATTAATCATGAATCATGAATTGAATCATGAATTGAATCATGAATCATGAATCATGAATTGAATCATGAATTGAATTATGAATCATTAATCATGAATCATAAATTGAATCATGAATCATGAATCATAAATTGAATCATGAATCATGAATCATGAATTGAATCATGAATTGAATCATGAATCATGAATCATGAATTGAATCATGAATTGAATCATGAATAATGAATCATAAATTGAATCATGAATCATGAAATGAATCATGAATTGAATCATGAATCATGAATCATGAATTGAATCATAAATCATGAATCATGAATCAAATCATGAATCATGAATCATGAATTGAATCATGAATCATGAATTGAATCATGAATCATGAATCATGAATCATGAATCATGAATTGAATCATGAATCATGAATCGAATCATAAATCATGAATCATGAATTGAATCATGAATCGTGAATTGAATCATGAATCATGAATCATGAACCAAATCATAAATCATGAATTATGAATCATGAATTGATTCATGAATCATGAATTATGAATCATGAATTGAATCATGAATCATGAATCATGATTTGAATCATGTATTGAATCATGAATCATGAATCATGAATTGAATCATGAATCATAAATTGAATCAGGAATCATGATTAATGAATTGAATCATGAATCAAATCATGAATCATGAATCATGAATTGAATCATGAATCATGAATCATGAATCATGAATTGAATTATGAATATTGAATCATGAATCGAATCATGAATCATGTATCAAGAATCATGAATCGAATCTTGAATCTTAAATTGAATCATGAATCATGGATTATGAATTGAATCATGAATCATGAATCATGAATCATGAATCATGAATTGAATCAAGAATCATGAATCATGAATGGAATCATGAATCATGAATCAAGAATCATAAATCGAATCATGAATCATGAATTGAATCATGAATAATGAATTGAATCATGAATCATGAATCATGAATTGAATTATGAATCATGAATCATTAATCGAATCATGAATCATGAATCATGAATCATGAATTAAATCATGAAACATGAATCATGAATTAAATCATGAATCATGAATCATGAATTGAATCATGAATCTTGAATCATGAATCATGACATGAATCATGAATCATGAATCATAAATCGAATCATGAATCATGAAATGAATCAGGATTCGAATCATGAATTGAATCATGAATCATGAATCTTGAATCATGAATCATGAATTAAATCATGAATCATGAATTATGAATCATGAATTGAATCATGTATCATGAATTGAATCATGAATCATGAATTGATTAATGAATCATGAATCATGAATCATGACATGAATCATGAATCATGAATCATAAATCGAATCATGAATCATGAATTGAAGCATGAATCATGAATCATGAATGGAATCATGAATCATGAATCAAGAATCATGAATCGAATCATGAATCATGAATTGAATCATGAATCATGAATCGTGAATTGAATCATGAATCATGAATCATGAATCATGACATGAATCATGAATCATAAATCGAATCATGAATCATAAATTGAATCAGGATTCGAATCATGAATTGAATCATGTATGATGAATTGAATCATGAATCATGAATCTTGAATCATGAATCATGAATTGAATCATGAATCATGAATTATGAATCATGAATTAAATCATGAATCATGAATTGATTCATGAATCATGAATCATGAATTGAATCATGAATCATGAATCGAATCATGAATTAAATCATGAATCATGAATTGATTCATGAATTGAATCATGAATTGAATCATGAATCATGAATCATGAATCGAATCATGAATTGAATCATGAATCATGAATCATAAATTGAATCGTGAATTGAATCATGAATCATGAATTGAATCATGAATCATAAATTGAATCATGAATCATGAATTGAATCATGAATAATGAATCATGAATTGAATCATGAATCATGAATCATGAATTGAATCATGAATCATGAATCATAAATTGAATCGTGAATTGAATCATGAATCATGAATCGAATCATGAATCATGAATTGAATCATGAATCATGAATTGAATCATGAATCATGAATCATGAATTGAATAATGAATTAAATCATAGTTCATGAATCATGAATCATAAATTGAATCATGAAACAAGAATCATGAATTGAATCATGAATTGAATCATGAATTGAATCATGAATCATGAATCATAAATTGAATCATGAATCATGAATCATAAATTGAATCATGAAACAAGAATCATGAATTGAATCATGAATTGAATCCTGAATCATGAATCATAAATTTATTCATGAATCATGAATCATGAATTGAATCATAAATGTATTCATGAATCATGAATCATGAATTGAATCATGAATTGAATCATGAATCATGAATCATGAATTGAATCATAAATTGAATAATGAATCATGAATCGAATCATGAATCATGAATTGAATCATGAATCATGAATTGAACCATGAATTGAATCATGAATCATAAATCATGAATTGAATCATGAATCATGAATCATAAATTGAATCATGAATCATGAATCATAAATTGAATCATTAATCATGAATCATGAATTGAATCATGAATTGAATCATGAATCATGAATCATGAATTGAATCATGAAATGAATCAAGAATCATGAATCATGAATCATAAATTGAATCATGAATCATGAATCATGAATCATAAATTGAATCATGAATCATGAATTGAATCATGAATTGAATCATGAATCATGAATCATGAATTGAATCATGAATTGAATCATGAATAATGAATCATAAATTGAATCATGAATCATGAATTGAATCATGAATTGAATCATGAATCATGAATCACGAATTGAATCATGAATCATGAATTGAATCATAAATCATGAATTGAATTGATGAATCATGAATCATGAATCATAAATTGAATCATGAATCATGAATCATAAATTGAATCATTAATCATGAATCATGAATTGAATCATGAATTGAATCATGAATCATGAATCATAAATTGAATCATGAATTGAATTATGAATCATGAATCATGAATCATAAATTGAATCATGAATCATGAATCATGAATCATAAATTAAATCATGAATCATGAATCATGAATTGAATCATGAATTGAATCATGAATCATGAATCATGAATTGAATCATGAATTGAATCATGAATAATGAATCATAAATTGAATCATGAATCATGAAATGAATCATGAATTGAATCATGAATCATGAATCACGAATTGAATCATGAATCATGAATCATGAATTGAATCATGAATCATGAATTGAATTGATGAATCATGAATCATGAATCATAAATTGAATCATGAATTGAATCATGAATTAAATCATGAATCACGAATCATGAATTGAATCATGAATCATGAATTGAATCATGAATCATGAATTGAATCATGAATCATGAATCGAATCATGAATCATGTATTGAATCATGAATCATGAATTGAATAATGAATCGAATCATGAATTGAATCACGAATCATGAATTGAATCATGAATTATGAATCATGAATCATGAATCATGAATTGAATCATGATTCATGAATCATGAATCATAAATTGAATCATGAATCATGAATTGAATCTTAAATCATGCATCATAAATTGAATCATGAATTGAATCATGAATCATAAATTGAATCATGAATTGAAGCATGAATCATGAATCATAAATTGAATCATGAATCATGAATTATGAATTATGAATTGAATCATGAATCATAAATTGAATCATGAATCATGAATCATGAATTGAATCATGAATCATAAATCATGAATTGAATCATGAATTGAATCATGAATCATGAATCATGAATTGAATCATGAATTGAATCCTGAATAATGAATCATAAATTGAATCATGAATCATGAATTGAATCATGAATTGAATCATGAATCATGAATCACGAATTGAATCATGAATCATGAATCATGAATTGAATCATGAATCATGAATTGAATTGATGAATCATGAATCATGAATCATAAATTGAATCATGAATCATGAATCATGAATTGAATCATGAATTAAATTATGAATCACGAATCATTATTTGAATCATGAATCATGTATTGAATCATGAATCATGAATCATGAATTGAATCATGAATCATGAATTGAATCATGAATCATGAATCATGAATCATGAATCATGAATTGAATCATGAATCATGAATTATGAATTATGAATCATGAATTGAATCATGAATCATAAATTGAATCATGAATTGAATCATGAATCATGAATCATAAATTGAATCATGAATCATGAATCATGAATTGAATCATGAATTGAATCTTAAATCATGCATCATGAATTGAATCATGAATTGAATCATGAATCATGAATCATAAATTGAATCATGAATTGAAGCATGAATCATGAATCATAAATTGAATCATGAATCATGAATCATGAATTATGAATCATGAATTGAATCATGAATCATAAATTGAATCATGAATTGAATCATGAATCATGAATCATAAATTGAATCATGAATCATGAATCATGAATTGAATCATGAATTGAATCTTAAATCATGAATCATGAATTAAATCATGAATTGAATCATGATTCATGAATCATAAATTGAATCATAATTCATGAATCATGAATCATAAATCGAATCATGAATCATGAATTGAATCAGGAATCGAATCATGAATTGAATCATTAATCATGAATTGAATCATGAATCATGAATCATGAATCATGAATCTTAAATCATGAATCATGAATCATGAATCTTAAATCATGAATCATGAATTGAATTATGAATCATGAATTGAATCATGAATCATAAATCGAATCATGAATCATGAATTGAATCATGAATCAGGAATCATGAATCAAATCATGAATCATGAATCATGAATCATAAATCGAATCATGAATCATGAATTGAATCAGGAATCAAATCATGAATTGAATCATGAATCATGAATTGAATCATGAATCATGAATCATGAATCTTAAATCATGAATCATGAATCATGAATCTTAAATCATGAATCATGAATTGAATTATGAATCATGAATTGAATCATGAATCATAAATCGAATCATGAATCATGAATTGAATCAGGAATCGAATCATGAATTGAATCATGAATCATGAATTGAATCATGAATCATGAATCATGAATCTTAAATCATGAATCATTAATCATGAATCTTAAATCATGAATCATGAATTGAATCATGAATCATGAATTGAATCATGAATCATGAATCATGAATTTAATCATGAATCAGGAATCATGAATCAAATCATGAATCATGAATCATGAATCATAAATCGAATCATGAATCATGAATTGAATCAGGAATCATGAATTGAATCATGAATCATGAATCATAAATCTTAAATCATGAATCATGAATCATGAATCTTAAATCATGAATCATGAATTGAATTATGAATCATGAAGCATGGATCATGAATCATGAATTGAATCATGAATCATGAATCATGAATTGAATCATGAATCGAATCATGAATTGAATCATGAATCATGAATTGAATCTTGAGTCATGAATCATGAATCATGAATCATGAATCATGAATCATGAATTGAATCATGAATCATAAATCATGAATTATGAATCATGAATTGAATCATGAATCATAAATTGAATCATGAATTGAATCATGAATCAAGAATCATGAATTGAATCGTGAATTGAATCATGAATCATGAATCATGAATTGAATCATGAATTAAATCATGAATCATGAATCATAAACTGAATCATGAATCATGAATCATGTATCATAAATTGAATCATGAATCATGAATCATGAATTGAATCATGAATTGAATCATGAATCATGAATTGAATCATTAATTGAATCATGAATCATAAATTTATTCATGAATCATGAATCATGAATTGAATCATGAATTGAATCATGAATCATGAATTAAATCATGAATCATGAATCATGAATTGAATCATGAATCATGAATCGAATCATGAATCATGTATTGAATCATGAATCATGAATTGAATCATGAATCGAATCATGAATTGAATCATGAATCATGAATTAAATCATGAATCATGAATCATGAATTGAATCATGAATCATAAATTGAATCATGAATTGAATCATGAATCATGAATCATGAATCATAAATTGAATCATGAATCATGAATTGAATCATGAATTGAATCTTAAATCATGAATCATGAATTGAATCATGAATTGAATGATGAATCATGAATCATAAATTGAATCATGAATCATGAATCATGAATCATAAATTGAATCATGAAACAAGAATCATGAATTGAATCATGAATTGAATCATGAATCATGAATTGAATCATTAATTGAATCATGAATCATAAATTTATTCATGAATCATGAATCATGAATTGAATCATGAATTGAATCATGAATCATGAATTAAATCATGAATCATGAATCATTAATTGAATCATGAATCATGAATCGAATCATGAATCATGTATTGAATCATGAATCATGAATTGAATCATGAATCGAATCATGAATTGAATCATGAATCATGAATTAAATCATGAATCATGAATCATGAATTGAATCATGAATCATAAATTGAATCATGAATTGAATCATGAATCATGAATCATGAATCATAAATTGAATCATGAATCATGAATTGAATCATGAATTGAATCTTAAATCATGAATCATGAATTGAATCATGAATTGAATGATGAATCATGAATCATGAATTGAATCATGAATCATGAATCATGAATCATGAATTGAATCATGAATCATGAATTGAATCATGAATCATGAATCATAAATCATGAATTGAATCATGAATCAGGAATCGAATCATGAATCATGAATTGAATCATGAATCATGAATCATGAATTGAATCATAAATCATGAATCATGAATTGAATCATGAATTGAAGCATAAATCATGAATCATGAATCATGAATTGAATCATGAATCATGAATCATGAATCATGAATTGAATCATGAATTGAATCATGAATCATGAATCATGAATCATGAATTGAATCATGTATTGAATCATGAATTATGAATCATGAATTATGAATCATGAATTGAATCATGAATCATGAATTTTGAATCATGAATTAAATCATGAATTGAATCATGAATCATGAATCATGAATTGAATCATGGATCATGAATTGAATCATGAATCATTAATTGAATCATGAATCATGAATTGAATCATAAATTGAATCATGAATCATGAATTAAATCATGAATTGAATCATGAATCATAAATTGAATCATGAATTGAATCATGAATCATGAATCATGAATCATAAATTGAATCATGAATCATGAATCATGAATTGAATCATGATTTGAATCTTAAATCATGAATCATGAATTGAATCATGAATTGAATCATGAATCATGAATCATAAATTGAATCATGAATCATGAATCATGAATCATAAATTGAATCATGAAACAAGAATCATGAATTGAATCATGAATTGAATCATGAATCATGAATTGAATCATGAATCATGAATTATGAATCATGAATCATGAATCATGAATTGAATCATGAATCATGAATCATAGATCATGAATTGAATCATGAATCATGAATCATGAATTGAATCATGAATCATGAATTGAATCATGAATTGAAGCATAAATCATGAATCATGAATCATGAATTGAATCATGAATCATGAATCATAAATCATGAATTGAATCATGAATTGAATCATGAATCATGAATTATGAATCATGAATTGATTCATGAATCATGAATCATGAATTGAATCATGAATTGAATCATGAATTATGAATCATGAATTGAATCATGAATCATGAATTTTGAATCATGAATCATGAATTGAATCATGAATCATGAATCATGAATTAAATCATGAATTGAATCATGAATCATGAATCATGAATCATTAATTGAATCATGAATCATGAATTGAATCATGAATTGAATCATGAATCGATTAATGAATTGAATCATGAATCATGAATTGAATCATAAATCATGAATCATGAATTTAATCATGAATCATAAATAATGAATCATGAATTGAATCATGAATCATGAATCATGAATCATGAATCATAAATTGAATCATGAATCATGAATCATGAATTTAATCATGAATCATGAAACAAGAATCATGAATTAAAACATGAATTGAATCATGAATTGAATCATGAATCATGAATCATAAATTGAATCATGAATCATGAATCATAAATTGAATCATGAAACAAGAATCATGAATTGAATCATGAATTGAATCCTGAATCATGAATCATAAATTTATTCATGAATCATGAATCATGAATTGAATCATAAATGTATTCATGAATCATGAATCATGAATTGAATCATGAATTGAATCATGAATCATGAATCATGAATTGAATCATAAATTGAATAATGAATCATGAATCGAATCATGAATCATGAATTGAATCATGAATCATGAATTGAACCATGAATTGAATCATGAATCATAAATCATGAATTGAATCATGAATCATGAATCATAAATTGAATCATGAATCATGAATCATAAATTGAATCATTAATCATGAATCATGAATTGAATCATGAATTGAATCATGAATCATGAATCATGAATTGAATCATGAAATGAATCAAGAATCATGAATCATGAATCATAAATTGAATCATGAATCATGAATCATAAATTGAATCATGAATCATGAATTGAATCATGAATTGAATCATGAATCATGAATCATGAATTGAATCATGAATTGAATCATGAATAATGAATCATAAATTGAATCATGAATCATGAATTGAATCATGAATTGAATCATGAATCATGAATCACGAATTGAATCATGAATCATAAATTGAATCATGAATTGAATTATGAATCATGAATCATGAATCATAAATTGAATCATGAATCATGAATTATGAATCATAAATTGAATCATGAATCATGAATCATGAATTGAATCATGAATTGAATCATGAATCATGAATCTTGAATTGAATTATGAATTGAATCATGAATAATGAATCATAAATTGAATCATGAATCATGAAATGAATCATGAATTGAATCATGAATCATGAATCACGAATTGAATCATTAATCATGAATCATGAATTGAATCATGAATCATGAATTGAATTGATGAATCATGAATCATGAATCATAAATTGAATCATGAATTGAATCATGAATTAAATCATGAATCACGAATCATGAATTGAATCATGAATCATGAATTGAATCATGAATCATGAATCATGAATTGAATCATGAATCATGAATCGAATCATGAATCATGTATTGAATCATGAATCATGAATTGAATAATGAATCGAATCATGAATTGAATCACGAATCATGAATTGAATCATGAATCATGAATCATGAATCATGAATTGAATCATGATTCATGAATCATGAATCATAAATTGAATCATGAATTGAAGCATGAATCATGAATCATAAATTGAATCATGAATCATGAATTATGAATTATGAATTGAATCATGAATCATAAATTGAATCATGAATCATGAATCATGAATTGAATCATGAATCATAAATCATGAATTGAATCATGAATTGAATCATGAATCATGAATCATGAATTGAATCATGAATTGAATCCTGAATAATGAATCATAAATTGAATCATGAATCATGAATTGAATCATGAATTGAATCATGAATCATGAATCACGAATTGAATCATGAATCATGAATCATGAATTGAATCATGAATCATGAATTGAATTGATGAATCATGAATCATGAATCATAAATTGAATCATGAATCATGAATCATGAATTGAATCATGAATTAAATCATGAATCACGAATCATTATTTGAATCATGAATCATGTATTGAATCATGAATCATGAATCATGAATTGAATCATGAATCGAATCATGAATTGAATCATGAATCATGAATCATGAATTGAATCATGAATCATGAATTATGAATTATAAATCATGAATTGAATCATGAATCATAAATTGAATCATGAATTGAATCATGAATCATGAATCATAAATTGAATCATGAATCATGAATCATGAATTGAATCATGAATTGAATCATGAATCATGAATCATAAATTGAATCATGAATTGAAGCATGAATCATGAATCATAAATTGAATCATGAATCATGAATCATGAATCATAAATTGAATCATGAATTGAATCATGAATCATGAATCATAAATTGAATCATGAATCATGAATCATGAATTGAATCATGAATTAAATCTTAAATCATGAATCATGAATTAAATCATGAATTGAATCATGATTCATGAATCATAAATTGAATCATAATTCATGAATCATGAATCATAAATCGAATCATGAATCATGAATTGAATCAGGAATCGAATCATGAATTGAATCATTAATCATGAATTGAATCATGAATCATGAATCATGAATCATGAATCTTAAATCATGAATCATGAATTGAATTATGAATCATGAATTGAATCATGAATCATAAATCGAATCATGAATCATGAATTGAATCATGAATCAGGAATCATGAATCAAATCATGAATCATGAATCATGAATCATAAATCGAATCATGAATCATGAATTGAATCAGGAATCAAATCATGAATTGAATCATGAATCATGAATTGAATCATGAATCATGAATCATGAATCATGAATCTTAAATCATGAATCATGAATCATGAATCTTAAATCATGAATCATGAATTGAATTATGAATCATGAATTGAATCATGAATCATAAATCGAATCATGAATCATGAATTGAATCAGGAATCGAATCATGAATTGAATCATTAATCATGAATTGAATCATGAATCATGAATCATGAATCTTAAATCATGAATCATTAATCATGAATCTTAAATCATGAATCATGAATTGAATCATGAATCATGAATTGAATCATGAATCATGAATCATGAATTTAATCATGAATCAGGAATCATGAATCAAATCATGAATCATGAATCATGAATCATAAATCGAATCATGAATCATGAATTGAATCAGGAATCATGAATTGAATCATGAATCATGAATCATAAATCTTAAATCATGAATCATGAATCATGAATCTTAAATCATGAATCATGAATTGAATTATGAATCATGAAGCATGGATCATGAATCATGAATTGAATCATGAATCGAATCATGAATTGAATCATGAATCATGAATTGAATCTTGAGTCATGAATCATGAATCATGAATCATGAATCATGAATTGAATCATGAATCATAAATCATGAATTATGAATCATGAATTGAATCATGAATCATAAATTGAATCATGAATTGAATCATGAATCAAGAATCATGAATTGAATCGTGAATTGAATCATGAATCATGAATCATGAATTGAATCATGAATTAAATCATGAATCATGAATCATAAACTGAATCATGAATCATGAATCATGTATCATAAATTGAATCATGAATCATGAATCATGAATTGAATCATGAATTGAATCATGAATCATGAATTGAATCATTAATTGAATCATGAATCATAAATTTATTCATGAATCATGAATCATGAATTGAATCATGAATTGAATCATGAATCATGAATTAAATCATGAATCATGAATCATGAATTGAATCATGAATCATGAATCGAATCATGAATCATGTATTGAATCATGAATCATGAATTGAATCATGAATCGAATCATGAATTGAATCATGAATCATGAATTAAATCATGAATCATGAATCATGAATTGAATCATGAATCATAAATTGAATCATGAATTGAATCATGAATCATGAATCATAAATTGAATCATGAATCATGAATTGAATCATGAATTGAATCTTAAATCATGAATCATGAATTGAATCATGAATTGAATGATGAATCATGAATCATAAATTGAATCATGAAACAAGAATCATGAATTGAATCATGAATTGAATCATGAATCATGAATCATGAATTGAATCATGAATCATGAATCATGAATCATGAATTGAATCATGAATCATGAATTGAATCATGAATCATGAATCATAAATCATGAATTGAATCATGAATCATGAATCGAATCATGAATCATGAATTGAATCATGAATCATGAATCATGAATTGAATCATAAATCATGAATCATGAATTGAATCATGAATTGAAGCATAAATCATGAATCATGAATCATGAATTGAATCATGAATCATGAATCATGAATCATGAATTGAATCATGAATTGAATCATGAATCATGAATCATGAATCATGAATTGAATCATGAATTGAATCATGTATTGAATCATGAATTATGAATCATGAATTATGAATCATGAATTGAATCATGAATCATGAATTTTGAATCATGAATTAAATCATGAATTGAATCATGAATCATGAATCATGAATTGAATCATGAATCATGAATTGAATCATGGATCATGAATTGAATCATGAATCATGAATCATTAATTGAATCATGAATCATGAATTGAATCATAAATTGAATCATGAATCATGAATTAAATCATGAATTGAATCATGAATCATAAATTGAATCATGAATTGAATCATGAATCATGAATCATGAATCATAAATTGAATCATGAATCATGAATCATGAATTGAATCATGAATTGAATCTTAAATCATGAATCATGAATTGAATCATGAATTGAATGATGAATCATGAATCATAAATTGAATCATGAATCATGAATCATGAATCATAAATTGAATCATGAAACAAGAATCATGAATTGAATCATGAATTGAATCATGAATCATGAATTGAATCATGAATCATGAATTATGAATCATGAATCATGAATCATGAATTGAATCATGAATCATGAATCATAAATCATGAATTGAATCATGAATCATGAATCATGAATTGAATCATGAATCATGAATTGAATCATGAATTGAAGCATAAATCATGAATCATGAATCATGAATTGAATCATGAATCATGAATCATAAATCATGAATTGAATCATGAATTGAATCATGAATCATGAATTATGAATCATGAATTGATTCATGAATCATGAATCATGAATCATGAATTGAATCATGAATTGAATCATGAATTATGAATCATGAATTGAATCATGAATCATGAATTTTGAATCATGAATCATGAATTGAATCATGAATCATGAATCATGAATTAAATCATGAATTGAATCATGAATCATGAATCATGAATCATTAATTGAATCATGAATCATGAATTGAATCATGAATTGAATCATGAATCGATTAATGAATTGAATCATGAATCATGAATTGAATCATAAATCATGAATCATGAATTTAATCATGAATCATAAATAATGAATCATGAATTGAATCATGAATCATGAATCATGAATCATGAATCATGAATCATAAATTGAATCATGAATCATGAATCATGAATTTAATCATGAATCATGAATCATGAATCATGAATTGAATCATAAATCATGAATCATGAATTGAATCATGAATCATGAATCATAAATTGAATCATGAATCATGAATTATGAATTTAATCATGAATCATGAATAATGAATCATGAATTGAATCATGAATCATGAATCATAAATCATGAATTGAATCATGAATCATGAATCGAATCATGAATCATGAATTAAATCATGAATCATGAATTAAATCATGAATCGAATCATGAATCATGAATTGAATCATGAATCATGAATCATGAATCATGAATTGAATCATGAATCATTAATCAAGAATCATGAATCATGAATTGAATCATGAATCATGAATCATGAATTGAATCATGAATCAGGAATCATGAATCAAATCATGAATCATGAATCATGAATCATAAATTGAATCATGAATCATGAATCATGATTTATAAATTGAATCATGAAACAAGAATCATGAATTGAATCATGAATTGAATCATGAATCACGAATCATGAATTGAATCATGAATCATGAATCATGAATCATGAATTGAATCATGAATCATGAATCATAAATCATGAATTGAATCATGAATCATGAATCGAATCATGAATCATGAATTGAATTTATGAATCATGAATTGAATCATAAATCATGAATCATGAATTGAATCATGAATTGAAGCATAAATCATGAATCATGAATCATGAATTGAATCATGAATCATTAATCATGAATCATGTATTGAATCATGAATTGAATCATGAATCATGAATTATGAATCATGAATTGATTCATGAATCATGAATCATGAATCATGAATTGAATGATGAATTGAATGATGAATTGAATCATGAATTATGAATCATGAATTATGAATCATGAATTGAATCATGAATCATGAATTTTGAATCATGAATTGAATCATGAATCATGAATTTTGAATCATGAATTGAATCATGGATCATGAATTGAATCATGAATCATGAATCATTAATTGAATCATGAATCATGAATTGAATCATGAATTGAATCATGAATCATGAATTAAATCATGAATCATGAATTGAATCATGAATCATAAATTGAATCATGAATTGAATCATGAATCATGAATCATGAATCATAAATTGAATCATGAATCATGAATCATGAATTGAATCATGAATTGAATCTTAAATCATGAATCATGAATTGAATGATGAATTGAATGATAAATCATGAATCATAAATTGAATCATGAATCATGAATCATGAATCATAAATTGAATCATGAAACAAGAATCATGAATTGAATCATGAATTGAATCATGAATCATGAATCATGAATTGAATCATGAATCATGAATTATGAATCATGAATCATGAATTGAATCCTGAATCATGAATCATAAATCATGAATTGAATCATGAATCATGAATCATGAATTGAATCATGAATCATGAATCATGAATTGAATCATGAATTGAAGCATAAATCATGAATCATGAATCATGAATTGAATCATGAATCATGAATCATGAATTGAATCATGAATTGAATCATGAATCATGAATTATGAATCATGAATTGATTCATGAATCATGAATCATGAATCATGAATTGAATCATGAATTGAATCATGAATTGAATCATGAATTATGAATCATGAATTGAATCATGAATCATGAATCTTGAATCATGAATTAAATCATGAATTGAATCATGAATCATGAATCATGAATTAAATCATGAATTGAATCATGAATCATGAATCATGAATCATTAATTGAATCATGAATCTTGAATTGAATCATGAATTGAATCATGAATCGATTAATGAATTGAATCATGAATCATAAATTGAATCATGAATCATGAATCATGAATTTAATCATGAATCATGAATCATGAATCATGAATTGAATCATAAATCATGAATCATGAATTGAATCATGAATCATGAATCATGAATCATAAATTGAATCATGAATCATGAATTATGAATTTAATCATGAATCATGAATAATGAATCATGAATTCAATCATGAATCATGAATCATAAATCATGAATTGAATCATGAATCATGAATCGAATCATGAATCATGAATTAAATCATGAATCATGAATTAAATCATGAATCGAATCATGAATCATGAATTGAATCATGAATCATGAATCATGAATCATGAATTGAATCATGAATCATTAATCAAGAATCATGAATCGAATCATGAATCATGAATTGAATCATGAATCATGAATCATGAATTGAATCATGAATCAGGAATCATGAATCAAATCATGAATCATAAATCATGAATCATAAATCGATTCATGAATCATGAATTGAATCTGAATCGAATCATGAATTGAATCATGAATCATGAATCGAATCATGAATCATGAATTGAATCATGAATCATGAATCATGAATTGAATCATAAATCATGAATCATGAATTGAATCATGAATTGAAGCATAAATCATGAATCATGAATCATGAATTGAATCATGAATCATGAATCATGAATCATGAATTGAATCATGAATTGAATCATGAATCATGAATCATGAATCATGAATTGAATCATGAATTGAATCATGTATTGAATCATGAATTATGAATCATGAATTATGAATCATGAATTGAATCATGAATCATGAATTTTGAATCATGAATTAAATCATGAATTGAATCATGAATCATGAATCATGAATTGAATCATGGATCATGAATTGAATCATGAATCATGAATCATTAATTGAATCATGAATCATGAATTGAATCATGAATCATGAATCATGTATTAAATCATGAATTGAATCATGAATCATAAATTGAATCATGAATTGAATCATGAATCATGAATCATGAATCATAAATTGAATCATGAATCATGAATCATGAATTGAATCATGAATTGAATCTTAAATCATGAATCATGAATTGAATCATGAATTGAATGATGAATCATGAATCATAAATTGAATCATGAATCATGAATCATGAATCATAAATTGAATCATGAAACAAGAATCATGAATTGAATCATGAATTGAATCATGAATCATGAATTGAATCATGAATCATGAATTATGAATCATGAATCATGAATCATGAATTGAATCATGAATCATGAATCATAAATCATGAATTGAATCATGAATCATGAATTGAATCATGAATCATGAATTGAATCATGAATTGAAGCATAAATCATGAATCATGAATCATGAATTGAATCATGAATCATGAATCATAAATCATGAATTGAATCATGAATTGAATCATGAATCATGAATTATGAATCATGAATTGATTCATGAATCATGAATCATGAATCATGAATTGAATCATGAATTGAATCATGAATTATGAATCATGAATTGAATCATGAATCATGAATTTTGAATCATGAATCATGAATTGAATCATGAATCATGAATCATGAATTAAATCATGAATTGAATCATGAATCATGAATCATGAATCATTAATTGAATCATGAATCATGAATTGAATCATGAATTGAATCATGAATCGATTAATGAATTGAATCATGAATCATGAATTGAATCATAAATCATGAATCATGAATTTAATCATGAATCATAAATAATGAATCATGAATTGAAGCATGAATCATGAATCATGAATCATGAATCATGAATCATAAATTGAATCATGAATCATGAATCATGAATTTAATCATGAATCATGAATCATGAATCATGAATTGAATCATAAATCATGAATCATGAATTGAATCATGAATCATGAATCATAAATTGAATCATGAATCATGAATTATGAATTTAATCATGAATCATGAATAATGAATCATGAATTGAATCATGAATCATGAATCATAAATCATGAATTGAATCATGAATCATGAATCGAATCATGAATCATGAATTAAATCATGAATCATGAATTAAATCATGAATCGAATCATGAATCATGAATTGAATCATGAATCATGAATCATGAATCATGATTTGAATCATGAATCATTAATCAAGAATCATGAATCGAATCATGAATCATGAATTGAATCATGAATCATGAATCATGAATTGAATCATGAATCAGGAATCATGAATCAAATCATGAATCATGAATCATGAATCATAAATTGAATCATGAATCATGAATCATGAATCATAAATTGAATCATGAAACAAGAATCATGAATTGAATCATGAATTGAATCATGAATCACGAATCATGAATTGAATCATGAATCATGAATCATGAATCATGAATTGAATCATGAATCATGAATCATAAATCATGAATTGAATCATGAATCATGAATCGAATCATGAATCATGAATTGAATCATGAATCATGAATCATGAATTGAATCATAAATCATGAATCATGAATTGAATCATGAATTGAAGCATAAATCATGAATCATGAATCATGAATTGAATCATGAATCATGAATCATGAATCATGAATTGAATCATGAATTGAATCATGAATCATGAATTATGAATCATGAATTGATTCATGAATCAGGAATCATGAATCAAATCATGAATCATGAATCATGAATCATAAATTGAATCATGAATCATGAATCATGAATCATAAATTGAATCATGAAACAAGAATCATGAATTGAATCATGAATTGAATCATGAATCATGAATCATGAATTATGAATCATGAATTGAATCATGAATCATGAATTTTGAATCATGAATTGAATCATGAATCATGAATTTTGAATCATGAATTGAATCATGGATCATGAATTGAATCATGAATCATGAATCATTAATTGAATCATGAATCATGAATTGAATCATGAATTGAATCATGAATCATGAATTAAATCATGAATCATGAATCATGAATTGAATCATGAATCATAAATTGAATCATGAATTGAATCATGAATCATGAATCATGTATCATAAATTGAATCATGAATCATGAATCATGAATTGAATCATGAATTGAATCTTAAATCATGAATCATGAATTGAATGATGAATTGAATGATGAATCATGAATCATAAATTGAATCATGAATCATGAATCATGAATCATAAATTGAATCATGAAACAAGAATCATGAATTGAATCTTGAATTGAATAATGAATCATGAATCATGAATTGAATCATGAATCATGAATTATGAATCATGAGTCATGAATTGAATCCTGAATCATGAATCATAAATCATGAATTGAATCATGAATCATGAATCATGAATTGAATCATGAATCATGAATCATGAATTGAATCATGAATTGAAGCATAAATCATGAATCATGAATCATGAATTGAATCATGAATCATGAATCATGAATCATGAATTGAATCATGAATTGAATCATGAATTGAATCATGAATCATGAATTATGAATCATGAATTGATTCATGAATCATGAATCATGAATCATGAATTGAATCATGAATTGAATCATGAATTGAATCATGAATTATGAATCATGAATTGAATCATGAATCATGAATCTTGAATCATGAATTAAATCATGAATTGAATCATGAATTATGAATCATGAATTAAATCATGAATTGAATCATGAATCATGAATCATTAATTGAATCATGAATCATGAATTGAATCATGAATTGAATCATGAATCGATTAATGAATTGAATCATGAATCATAAATTGAATCATGAATCATGAATCATGAATTTAATCATGAATCATGAATAATGAATCATGAATTCAATCATGAATCATGAATCATAAATCATGAATTGAATCATGAATCATGAATCGAATCATGAATCATGAATTAAATCATGAATCATGAATTAAATCATGAATCGAATCATGAATCATGAATTGAATCATGAATCATGAATCATGAATCATGAATTGAATCATGAATCATTAATCAAGAATCATGAATCGAATCATGAATCATGAATTGAATCATGAATCATGAATCATGAATTGAATCATGAATCAGGAATCATGAATCAAATCATGAATCATAAATCATGAATCATAAATCGAATCATGAATCATGAATTGAATCAGGAATCGAATCATGAATTGAATCATGAATCATGAATTGAATCATGAATCATGAATTGAATCATGAATTGAATCATGAATTGAATCATGAATTATGAATCATGAATTATGAATCATGAAATGAATAATGAATCATGAATTTTGAATCATGAATTAAATCATGAATTGAATCATGAATCATGAATCATGAATTGAATCATGGATCATGAATTGAATCATGAATCATGAATCATTAATTGAATCATGAATCATGAATTGAATCATGAATTGAATCATGAATCATGAATTAAATCATGAATCATGAATCATGAATTGAATCATGAATCATAAATTGAATCATGAATTGAATCATGAATCATGAATCATAAATTGAATCATGAATCATGAATCATGAATTGAATCATGAATTGAATCTTAAATCATGAATCATGAATTGAATCATGAATTGAATGATGAATCATGAATCATAAATTGAATCATGAATCAAGAATCATGAATCATAAATTGAATCATGAAACAAGAATCATGAATTGAATCATGAATTGAATGATGAATCATGAATCATAAATTGAATCATGAATCAAGAATCATGAATCATAAATTGAATCATGAAACAAGAATCATGAATTGAATCATGAATTATGAATCATGAATTGAATCATGAATTGAAGCATAAATCATGAATCATGAATCATGAATTGAATCATGAATCATGAATCATGAATTGAATCATGAATTGAATCATAAATCATGAATTATGAATCATGAATTGATTCATGAATCATGAATCATGAATCATGAATTGAATCATGAATTGAATCATGAATTGAATCATGAATTATGAATCATGAATTGAAACATGAATCATGAATTTTGAATCATGAATTAAATCATGAATTGAATCATGAATCATGAATTGAATCATGGATCATTAATTGAATCATGAATCATGAATCATTAATTGAATCATGAATCATGAATTGAATCATGAATTGAATCATGAATCGATTAATGAATTGAATCATGAATCATGAATTGAATCATAAATCATGAATCATGAATTTAATCATGAATCATAAATAATGAATCATGAATTGAATCATGAATCATGAATCATGAATCATGAATCATAAATTGAATCATGAATCATGAATCATGAATTTAATCATGAATCATGAATCATGAATCATGAATTGAATCATAAATCATGAATCATGAATTGAATCATGAATCATGAATCATGAATCATAAATTGAATCATGAATCATGAATCATGAATTTAATCATGAATCATGAATTAATGAATCATGAATTGAATCATGAATCATGAATCATAAATCATGAATTGAATCATGAATCATGAATCAAATCATGAATCATAAATTAAATCATGAATCATGAATTAAATCATGAATTGAATCATGAATCATGAATCATGAATCATAAATTGAATCATGAATCATGAATCATGAATTTAATCATGAATCATGAATCATGAATCATGAATTGAATCATAAATCATGAATCATGAATTGAATCATGAATCATGAATCATGAATCATAAATTGAATCATGAATCATGAATTATGAATTTAATCATGAATCATGAATAATGAATCATGAATTCAATCATGAATCATGAATCATAAATCATGAATTGAATCATGAATCATGAATCGAATCATGAATCATGAATTAAATCATGAATCATGAATTAAATCATGAATCGAATCATGAATCATGAATTGAATCATGAATCATTAATCAAGAATCATGAATCGAATCATGAATCATGAATTGAATCATGAATCATGAATCATGAATTGAATCATGAATCAGGAATCATGAATCAAATCATGAATCATGAATCATGAATCATAAATCGAATCATGAATCATGAATTGAATCAGGAATCGAATCATGAATTGAATCATGAATCATGAATTGAATCATGAATCATGAATTGAATCATGAATTGAATCATGAATTGAATCATGAATTATGAATCATGAATTATGAATCATGAAATGAATCATGAATCATGAATTTTGAATCATGAATTAAATCATGAATTGAATCATGAATCATGAATCATGAATTGAATCATGGATCATGAATTGAATCATGAATCATGAATCATTAATTGAATCATGAATCATGAATTGAATCATGAATTGAATCATGAATCATGAATTAAATCATGAATCATGAATCATGAATTGAATCATGAATCATAAATTGAATCATGAATTGAATCATGAATCATGAATCATGAATCATAAATTGAATCATGAATCATGAATCATGAATTGAATCATGAATTGAATCTTAAATCATGAATCATGAATTGAATCATGAATTGAATGATGAATCATGAATCATAAATTGAATCATGAATCAAGAATCATGAATCATAAATTGAATCATGAAACAAGAATCATGAATTGAATCATGAATTGAATCATGAATCATGAATCATGAATTGAATCATGAATCATGAATTATGAATCATGAATCATGAATTGAATCATGAATCATAAATCATGAATTGAATCATGAATCATGAATCGAATCATGAATCATGAATTGAATCATGAATCATGAATCATGAATTGAATCATGAATCATGAATCATGAATTGAATCATGAATTGAAGCATAAATCATGAATCATGAATTGAATCATGAATCATGAATCATGAATTGAATCATGAATTGAATCATGAATCATGAATTATGAATCATGAATTGATTCATGAATCATGAATCATGAATCATGAATTGAATCATGAATTGAATCATGAATTGAATCATGAATTATGAATCATGAATTGAAACATGAATCATGAATTTTGAATCATGAATTAAATCATGAATTGAATCATGAATCATGAATCATGAATTGAATCATGGATCATTAATTGAATCATGAATCATGAATCATTAATTGAATCATGAATCATGAATTGAATCATGAATTGAATCATGAATCGATTAATGAATTGAATCATGAATCATGAATTGAATCATAAATCATGAATCATGAATTTAATCATGAATCATAAATAATGAATCATGAATTGAATCATGAATCATGAATCATGAGTCATGAATCATAAATTGAATCATGAATCATGAATCATGAATTTAATCATGAATCATGAATCATGAATTGAATCATAAATCATGAATCATGAATTGAATCATGAATCATGTATCATGAATCATAAATTGAATCATGAATCATGAATCATGAATTTAATCATGAATCATGAATTAATGAATCATGAATTGAATCATGAATCATGAATCATAAATCATGAATTGAATCATGAATCATGAATCGAATCATGAATCATAAATTAAATCATGAATCATGAATTAAATCATGAATTGAATCATGAATCATGAATCATGAATCATGAATTGAATCATGAATCATTAATCAAGAATCATGAATCGAATCATGAATCATGAATTGAATCATGAATCATGAATCATGAATTGAATCATGAATCAGGAATCATGAATCAAATCATGAATCATGAATCATGAATCATAAATTGAATCATGAATCATGAATTGAATCAGGAATCGAATCATGAATTGAATCATGAATCATGAATTCAATCATGAATCATGAATCTTAAATCATGAATCATGAATTGAATCATGAATCATGAAGCATGAATCATGAATCATGAATTGAATCATGAATCATGAATCATGAATTGAATCATGAATCGAATCATGAATTGAATCATGAATCATGAATTAAATCATGAATCATGAATCATGAATTGAATCATGAATCATGAATTATGAATCATGAATTGATTCATGAATCATGAATCATGAATCATGAATTGAATCATGAATTGAATCATGAATTGAATCATGAATTATGAATCATGAATTGAATCATGAATCATGAATTTTGAATCATGAATCATGAATTGAATCATGAATCATGAATCATGAATTAAATCATGAATTGAATCATGAATCATGAATCATTAATTGAATCATGAATCATGAATTGAATCATGAATTGAATCATGAATCGATTAATGAATTGAATCATGAATCATGAATTGAATCATAAATCATGAATCATGAATTTAATCATGAATCATAAATAATGAATCATGAATTGAATCATGAATCATGAATCATGAATCATGAATCATGAATCATAAATTGAATCATGAATCATGAATCATGAATTTAATCATGAATCATGAATCATGAATCATGAATTGAATCATAAATCATGAATCATGAATTGAATCATGAATCATGAATCATGAATCATAAATTGAATCATGAATCATGAATTATGAATTTATTCATGAATCATGAATAATGAATCATGAATTGAATCATGAATCATGAATCATAAATCATGAATTGAATCATGAATCATGAATCGAATCATGAATCATGAATTAAATCATGAATCATGAATTAAATCATGAATCGAATCATGAATCATGAATTGAATCATGAATCATGAATCATGAATCATGAATTGAATCATGAATCATTAATCAAGAATCATGAATCGAATCATGAATCATGAATTGAATCATGAATCATGAATCATGAATTGAATCATGAATCAGGAATCATGAATCAAATCATGAATCATGAATCATGAATCATAAATTGAATCATGAATCATGAATCATGAATCATAAATTGAATCATGAAACAAGAATCATGAATTGAATCATGAATTGAATCATGAATCACGAATCATGAATTGAATCATGAATCATGAATCATGAATCATGAATTGAATCATGAATCATGAATCATAAATCATGAATTGAATCATGAATCATGAATCGAATCATGAATCATGAATTGAATCATGAATCATGAATCATGAATTAAATCATAAATCATGAATCATGAATTGAATCATGAATTGAAGCATAAATCATGAATCATGAATCATGAATTGAATCATGAATCATGAATCATGAATTGAATCATGAATTGAATCATGAATCATGAATTATGAATCATGAATTGATTCATGAATCATGAATCATGAATCATGAATTGAATGATGAATTGAATGATGAATTGAATCATGAATTATGAATCATGAATTATGAATCATGAATTGAATCATGAATCATGAATTTTGAATCATGAATTGAATCATGAATCATGAATTTTGAATCATGAATTGAATCATGGATCATGAATTCAATCATGAATCATGAATCATGAATTGAATCATGAATCATGAATTGAATCATGAATTGAATCATGAATCATGAATTAAATCATGAATCATGAATCATGAATTGAATCATGAATCATAAATTGAATCATGAATTGAATCATGAATCATGAATCATGAATCATAAATTGAATCATGAATCATGAATCGTGAATTGAATCATGAATTGAATCTTAAATCATGAATCATGAATTGAATGATGAATTGAATGATGAATCATGAATCATAAATTGAATCATGAATCATGAATCATGAATCATAAATTGAATCATGAAACAAGAATCATGAATTGAATCATGAATTGAATCATGAATCATGAATCATGAATTGAATCATGAATCATGAATTATGAATCATGAATCATGAATTGAATCCTGAATCATGAATCATAAATCATGAATTGAATCATGAATCATGAATCATGAATTGAATCATGAATCATGAATCATGAATTGAATCATGAATTGAAGCATAAATCATGAATCATGAATCATGAATTGAATCATGAATCATGAATCATGAATCATGAATTGAATCATGAATTGAATCATGAATCATGAATTATGAATCATGAATTGATTCATGAATCATGAATCATGAATCATGAATTGAATCATGAATTGAATCATGAATTGAATCATGAATTATGAATCATGAATTGAATCATGAATCATGAATCTTGAATCATGAATTAAATCATGAATTGAATCATGAATCATGAATCATGAATTAAATCATGAATTGAATCATGAATCATGAATCATGAATCATTAATTGAATCATGAATCATGAATTGAATCATGAATCGATTAATGAATTGAATCATGAATCATAAATTGAATCATGAATCATGAATCATGAATTTAATCATGAATCATGAATCATGAATCATGAATTGAATCATAAATCATGAATCATGAATTGAATCATGAATCATGAATCATGAATTGAATCATGAATCATGAATCATGAATTGAATCATGAATCATGAATCATGAATCATAAATTGAATCATGAATCATGAATCATGAATCATAAA
The DNA here is from genome assembly GCA_036250195.1 of Mixophyes australis. NCBI lineage: Eukaryota > Metazoa > Chordata > Amphibia > Anura > Limnodynastidae > Mixophyes > Mixophyes australis. The sequence goes on along the minus strand of JAVHZZ010000360.1, from coordinate 18,774 downwards.
TTGAATCATGAAACAAGAATCATGAATTGAATCATGAATTGAATCATGAATCACGAATCATGAATTGAATCATGAATCATGAATCATGAATCATGAATTGAATCATGAATCATGAATCATAAATCATGAATTGAATCATGAATCATGAATCGAATCATGAATCATGAATTGAATCATGAATCATGAATCATGAATTAAATCATAAATCATGAATCATGAATTGAATCATGAATTGAAGCATAAATCATGAATCATGAATCATGAATTGAATCATGAATCATGAATCATGAATTGAATCATGAATTGAATCATGAATCATGAATTATGAATCATGAATTGATTCATGAATCATGAATCATGAATCATGAATTGAATGATGAATTGAATGATGAATTGAATCATGAATTATGAATCATGAATTATGAATCATGAATTGAATCATGAATCATGAATTTTGAATCATGAATTGAATCATGAATCATGAATTTTGAATCATGAATTGAATCATGGATCATGAATTCAATCATGAATCATGAATCATGAATTGAATCATGAATCATGAATTGAATCATGAATTGAATCATGAATCATGAATTAAATCATGAATCATGAATCATGAATTGAATCATGAATCATAAATTGAATCATGAATTGAATCATGAATCATGAATCATGAATCATAAATTGAATCATGAATCATGAATCATGAATTGAATCATGAATTGAATCTTAAATCATGAATCATGAATTGAATGATGAATTGAATGATGAATCATGAATCATAAATTGAATCATGAATCATGAATCATGAATCATAAATTGAATCATGAAACAAGAATCATGAATTGAATCATGAATTGAATCATGAATCACGAATCATGAATTGAATCATGAATCATGAATCATGAATCATGAATTGAATCATGAATCATGAATCATAAATCATGAATTGAATCATGAATCATGAATCGAATCATGAATCATGAATTGAATCATGAATCATGAATCATGAATTAAATCATAAATCATGAATCATGAATTGAATCATGAATTGAAGCATAAATCATGAATCATGAATCATGAATTGAATCATGAATCATGAATCATGAATTGAATCATGAATTGAATCATGAATCATGAATTATGAATCATGAATTGATTCATGAATCATGAATCATGAATCATGAATTGAATGATGAATTGAATGATGAATTGAATCATGAATTATGAATCATGAATTATGAATCATGAATTGAATCATGAATCATGAATTTTGAATCATGAATTGAATCATGAATCATGAATTTTGAATCATGAATTGAATCATGGATCATGAATTCAATCATGAATCATGAATCATGAATTGAATCATGAATCATGAATTGAATCATGAATTGAATCATGAATCATGAATTAAATCATGAATCATGAATCATGAATTGAATCATGAATCATAAATTGAATCATGAATTGAATCATGAATCATGAATCATGAATCATAAATTGAATCATGAATCATGAATCATGAATTGAATCATGAATTGAATCTTAAATCATGAATCATGAATTGAATGATGAATTGAATGATGAATCATGAATCATAAATTGAATCATGAATCATGAATCATGAATCATAAATTGAATCATGAAACAAGAATCATGAATTGAATCATGAATTGAATCATGAATCATGAATCATGAATTGAATCATGAATCATGAATTATGAATCATGAATCATGAATTGAATCCTGAATCATGAATCATAAATCATGAATTGAATCATGAATCATGAATCATGAATTGAATCATGAATCATGAATCATGAATTGAATCATGAATTGAAGCATAAATCATGAATCATGAATCATGAATTGAATCATGAATCATGAATCATGAATCATGAATTGAATCATGAATTGAATCATGAATCATGAATTATGAATCATGAATTGATTCATGAATCATGAATCATGAATCATGAATTGAATCATGAATTGAATCATGAATTGAATCATGAATTATGAATCATGAATTGAATCATGAATCATGAATCTTGAATCATGAATTAAATCATGAATTGAATCATGAATCATGAATCATGAATTAAATCATGAATTGAATCATGAATCATGAATCATGAATCATTAATTGAATCATGAATCATGAATTGAATCATGAATCGATTAATGAATTGAATCATGAATCATAAATTGAATCATGAATCATGAATCATGAATTTAATCATGAATCATGAATCATGAATCATGAATTGAATCATAAATCATGAATCATGAATTGAATCATGAATCATGAATCATGAATTGAATCATGAATCATGAATCATGAATTGAATCATGAATCATGAATCATGAATTGAATCATGAATTGAAGCATAAATCATGAATCATGAATCATGAATTGAATCATGAATCATGAATCATGAATCATGAATTGAATCATGAATTGAATCATGAATCATGAATTATGAATCATGAATTGATTCATGAATCATGAATCATGAATCATGAATTGAATCATGAATTGAATCATGAATTGAATCATGAATTATGAATCATGAATTGAATCATGAATCATGAATCTTGAATCATGAATTAAATCATGAATTGAATCATGAATCATGAATCATGAATTAAATCATGAATTGAATCATGAATCATGAATCATGAATCATTAATTGAATCATGAATCATGAATTGAATCATGAATCGATTAATGAATTGAATCATGAATCATGAATCGAATCATGAATCATGAATTAAATCATGAATCATGAATTAAATCATGAATCGAATCATGAATCATGAATTGAATCATGAATCATGAATCATGAATCATGAATTGAATCATGAATCATTAATCAAGAATCATGAATCGAATCATGAATCATGAATTGAATCATGAATCATGAATCATGAATTGAATCATGAATCAGGAATCATGAATCAAATCATGAATCATGAATCATGAATCATAAATCGAATCATGAATCATGAATTGAATCAGGAATCGAATCATGAATTGAATCATGAATCATGAATTGAATCATGAATCATGAATTGAATCATGAATTGAATCATGAATTATGAATCATGAATTATGAATCATGAAATGAATCATGAATCATGAATTTTGAATCATGAATTAAATCATGAATTGAATCATGAATCATGAATCATGAAATGAATCATGGATCATGAATTGAATCATGAATCATGAATCATGAATTGAATCATGAATCATGAATTGAATCATGAATTGAATCATGAATCATGAATTAAATCATGAATCATGAATCATGAATTGAATCATGAATCATAAATTGAATCATGAATTGAATCATGAATCATGAATCATAAATTGAATCATGAATCATGAATCATGAATTGAATCATGAATTGAATCTTAAATCATGAATCATGAATTGAATCATGAATTGAATGATGAATCATGAATCATAAATTGAATCATGAATCAAGAATCATGAATCATAAATTGAATCATGAAACAAGAATCATGAATTGAATCATGAATTGAATCATGAATCATGAATCATGAATTGAATCATGAATCATGAATTATGAATCATGAATCATGAATTGAATCATGAATCATGAATCATAAATCATGAATTGAATCATGAATCATGAATCGAATCATGAATCATGAATTGAATCATGAATCATGAATCATGAATTGAATCATGAATTATGAATCATGAATTGAATCATGAATTGAAGCATAAATCATGAATCATGAATCATGAATTGAATCATGAATCATGAATCATGAATTGAATCATGAATTGAATCATGAATCATGAATTATGAATCATGAATTGATTCATGAATCATGAATCATGAATCATGAATTGAATCATGAATTGAATCATGAATTGAATCATGAATTATGAATCATGAATTGAATCATGAATCATGAATTTTGAATCATGAATTAAATCATGAATTGAGTCATGAATCATGAATTGAATCATGGATCATTAATTGAATCATGAATCATGAATCATTAATTGAATCATGAATTGAATCATGAATTGAATCATGAATCGATTAATGAATTGAATCATGAATCATGAATTGAATCATAAATCATGAATCATGAATTTAATCATGAATCATAAATAATGAATCATGAATTGAATCATGAATCATGAATCATGAATCATGAATCATAAATTGAATCATGAATCATGAATCATGAATTTAATCATGAATCATGAATCATGAATCATGAATTGAATCATAAATCATGAATCATGAATTGAATCATGAATCATGAATCATGAATCATAAATTGAATCATGAATCATGAATCATGAATTTAATCATGAATCATGAATTAATGAATCATGAATTGAATCATGAATCATGAATCATAAATCATGAATTGAATCATGAATCATGAATCGAATCATGAATCATAAATTAAATCATGAATCATGAATTAAATCATGAATTGAATCATGAATCATGAATCATGAATCATAAATTGAATCATGAATCATGAATCATGAATTTAATCATGAATCATGAATCATGAATCATGAATTGAATCATAAATCATGAATCATGAATTGAATCATGAATCATGAATCATGAATCATAAATTGAATCATGAATCATGAATTATGAATTTAATCATGAATCATGATTAATGAATCATGAATTCAATCATGAATCATGAATCATAAATCATGAATTGAATCATGAATCATGAATCGAATCATGAATCATAAATTAAATCATGAATCATGAATTAAATCATGAATTGAATCATGAATCATGAATTGAATCATGAATTGAATCATGAATTGAATCATGAATTATGAATCATGAATTATGAATCATGAAATGAATCATGAATCATGAATTTTGAATCATGAATTAAATCATGAATTGAATCATGAATCATGAATCATGAATTGAATCATGGATCATGAATTGAATCATGAATCATGAATCATTAATTGAATCATGAATCATGAATTGAATCATGAATTGAATCATGAATCATGAATTAAATCATGAATCATGAATCATGAATTGAATCATGAATCATAAATTGAATCATGAATTGAATCATGAATCATGAATCATAAATTGAATCATGAATCATGAATCATGAATTGAATCATGAATTGAATCTTAAATCATGAATCATGAATTGAATCATGAATTGAATGATGAATCATGAATCATAAATTGAATCATGAATCAAGAATCATGAATCATAAATTGAATCATGAAACAAGAATCATGAATTGAATCATGAATTGAATCATGAATCATGAATCATGAATTGAATCATGAATCATGAATTATGAATCATGAATCATGAATTGAATCATGAATCATGAATCATAAATCATGAATTGAATCATGAATCATGAATCGAATCATGAATCATGAATTGAATCATGAATCATGAATCATGAATTGAATCATGAATTATGAATCATGAATTGAATCATGAATTGAAGCATAAATCATGAATCATGAATCATGAATTGAATCATGAATCATGAATCATGAATTGAATCATGAATTGAATCATGAATCATGAATTATGAATCATGAATTGATTCATGAATCATGAATCATGAATCATGAATTGAATCATGAATTGAATCATGAATTGAATCATGAATTATGAATCATGAATTGAAACATGAATCATGAATTTTGAATCATGAATTAAATCATGAATTGAATCATGAATCATGAATTGAATCATGGATCATTAATTGAATCATGAATCATGAATCATTAATTGAATCATGAATCATGAATTGAATCATGAATTGAATCATGAATCGATTAATGAATTGAATCATGAATCATGAATTGAATCATAAATCATGAATCATGAATTTAATCGTGAATCATAAATAATGAATCATGAATTGAATCATGAATCATGAATCATGAATCATGAATCATAAATTGAATCATGAATCATGAATTTAATCATGAATCATGAATCATGAATCATGAATTGAATCATAAATCATGAATCATGAATTGAATCATGAATCAATAATCATGAATCATAAATTGAATCATGAATCATGAATCATGAATTTAATCATGAATCATGAATTAATGAATCATGAATTGAATCATGAATCATAAATCATGAATTGAATCATGAATCATGAATCGAATCATGAATCATAAATTAAATCATGAATCATGAATTAAATCATGAATTGAATTATGAATCATGAATCATGAATCATAAATTGAATCATGAATCATGAATCATGAATTTAATCATGAATCATGAATCATGAATCATGAATTGAATCATAAATCATGAATCATGAATTGAATCATGAATCATGAATCATGAATCATAAATTGAATCATGAATCATGAATTATGAATTTAATCATGAATCATGAATAATGAATCATGAATTCAATCATGAATCATGAATCATAAATCATGAATTGAATCATGAATCATGAATCGAATCATGAATCATAAATTAAATCATGAATCATGAATTAAATCATGAATTGAATCATGAATCATGAATCATGAATCATAAATTGAATCATGAATCATGAATCATGAATTTAATCATGAATCATGAATCATGAATCATGAATTGAATCATAAATCATGAATCATGAATTGAATCATGAATCATGAATCATAAATTGAATCATGAATCATGAATTATGAATTTAATCATGAATCATGAATAATGAATCATGAATTCAATCATGAATCATGAATCATAAATCATGAATTGAATCATGAATCATGAATCGAATCATGAATCATGAATTAAATCATGAATCATGAATTAAATCATGAATCGAATCATGAATCATGAATTGAATCATGAATCATGAATCATGAATCATGAATTGAATCATGAATCATTAATCAAGAATCATGAATCGACTCATGAATCATGAATTGAATCATGAATCATGAATCATGAATTGAATCATGAATCAGGAATCATGAATCAAATCATGAATCATGAATCATGAATCATAAATCGAATCATGAATCATGAATTGAATCAGGAATCGAATCATGAATTGAATCATGAATCATGAATTGAATCATGAATCATGAATTGAATCATGAATTGAATCATGAATTGAATCATGAATTATGAATCATGAATTATGAATCATGAAATGAATCATGAATCATGAATTTTGAATCATGAATTAAATCATGAATTGAATCATGAATCATGAATCATGAATTGAATCATGGATCATGAATTGAATCATGAATCATGAATCATTAATTGAATCATGAATCATGTATTGAATCATGAATTGAATCATGAATCATGAATTAAATCATGAATCATGAATCATGAATTGAATCATGAATCATAAATTGAATCATGAATTGAATCATGAATCATGAATCATGAATCATAAATTGAATCATGAATCATGAATCATGAATTGAATCATGAATTGAATCTTAAATCATGAATCATGAATTGAATCATGAATTGAATGATGAATCATGAATCATAAATTGAATCATGAATCAAGAATCATGAATCATAAATTGAATCATGAAACAAGAATCATGAATTGAATCATGAATTGAATCATGAATCATGAATCATGAATTATGAATCATGAATCATGAATTGAATCATGAATCATGAATCATAAATCATGAATTGAATCATGAATCATGAATCGAATCATGAATCATGAATTGAATCATGAATCATGAATCATGAATTGAATCATGAATCATGAATCATGAATTGAATCATGAATTGAAGCATAAATCATGAATCATGAATCATGAATTGAATCATGAATCATGAATCATGAATTGAATCATGAATTGAATCATGAATTGAATCATGAATTATGAATCATGAATTGAATCATGAATCATGAATTTTGAATCATGAATTAAATCATGAATTGAATCATGAATCATGAATTGAATCATGGATCATTAATTGAATCATGAATCATGAATCATTAATTGAATCATGAATTGAATCATGAATTGAATCATGAATCGATTAATGAATTGATTCATGAATCATGAATTGAATCATAAATCATGAATCATGAATTTAATCATGAATCATAAATAATGAATCATGAATTGAATCATGAATCATGAATCATGAATCATGAATCATAAATTGAATCATGAATCATGAATCATGAATTTAATCATGAATCATGAATCATGAATCATGAATTGAATCATAAATCATGAATCATGAATTGAATCATGAATCATGAATCATGAATCATAAATTGAATCATGAATCATGAATCATGAATTTAATCATGAATCATGAATTAATGAATCATGAATTGAATCATGAATCATGAATCATAAATCATGAATTGAATCATGAATCATGAATCGAATCATGAATCATAAATTAAATCATGAATCATGAATTAAATCATGAATTGAATCATGAATCATGAATCATGAATCATAAATTGAATCATGAATCATGAATCATGAATTTAATCATGAATCATGAATCATGAATCATGAATTGAATCATAAATCATGAATCATGAATTGAATCATGAATCATGAATCATGAATCATAAATTGAATCATGAATCATGAATTATGAATTTAATCATGAATCATGAATAATGAATCATGAATTCAATCATGAATCATGAATCATAAATCATGAATTGAATCATGAATCATGAATCGAATCATGAATCATAAATTAAATCATGAATCATGAATTAAATCATGAATTGAATCATGAATCATGAATCATGAATCATAAATTGAATCATGAATCATGAATCATGAATTTAATCATGAATCATGAATCATGAATCATGAATTGAATCATGAATCATGAATTGAATCATGAATTGAATCATGAATTGAATCATGAATTATGAATCATGAATTATGAATCATGAAATGAATCATGAATCATGAATTTTGAATCATGAATTAAATCATGAATTGAATCATGAATCATGAATCATGAATTGAATCATGGATCATGAATTGAATCATGAATCATGAATCATTAATTGAATCATGAATCATGAATTGAATCATGAATTGAATCATGAATCATGAATTAAATCATGAATCATGAATCATGAATTGAATCATGAATCATAAATTGAATCATGAATTGAATCATGAATCATGAATCATAAATTGAATCATGAATCATGAATCATGAATTGAATCATGAATTGAATCTTAAATCATGAATCATGAATTGAATCATGAATTGAATGATGAATCATGAATCATAAATTGAATCATGAATCAAGAATCATGAATCATAAATTGAATCATGAAACAAGAATCATGAATTGAATCATGAATCATGAATCATGAATTGAATCATGAATCATGAATTATGAATCATGAATCATGAATTGAATCATGAATCATGAATCATAAATCATGAATTGAATCATGAATCATGAATCGAATCATGAATCATGAATTGAATCATGAATCATGAATCATGAATTGAATCATGAATTATGAATCATGAATTGAATCATGAATTGAAGCATAAATCATGAATCATGAATCATGAATTGAATCATGAATCATGAATCATGAATTGAATCATGAATTGAATCATGAATCATGAATTATAAATCATGAATTGATTCATGAATCATGAATCATGAATCATGAATTGAATCATGAATTGAATCATGAATTATGAATCATGAATTGAAACATGAATCATGAATTTTGAATCATGAATTAAATCATGAATTGAATCATGAATCATGAATTGAATCATGGATCATTAATTGAATCATGAATCATGAATCATTAATTGAATCATGAATCATGAATTGAATCATGAATTGAATCATGAATCGATTAATGAATTGAATCATGAATCATGAATTGAATCATAAATAATGAATCATGAATTTAATCATGAATCATAAATAATGAATCATGAATTGAATCATGAATCATGAATCATGAATCATGAATCATAAATTGAATCATGAATCATGAATCATGAATTTAATCATGAATCATGAATCATGAATCATGAATTGAATCATAAATCATGAATCATGAATTGAATCATGAATCAATAATCATGAATCATAAATTGAATCATGAATCATGAATCATGAATTTAATCATGAATCATGAATTAATGAATCATGAATTGAATCATGAATCATGAATCATAAATCATGAATTGAATCATGAATCATGAATCGAATCATGAATCATAAATTAAATCATGAATCATGAATTAAATCATGAATTGAATCATGAATCATGAATCATGAATCATAAATTGAATCATGAATCATGAATCATGAATTTAATCATGAATCATGAATCATGAATCATGAATTGAATCATAAATCATGAATCATGAATTGAATCATGAATCATGAATCATGAATCATAAATTGAATCATGAATCATGAATTATGAATTTAATCATGAATCATGAATAATGAATCATGAATTCAATCATGAATCATGAATCATAAATCATGAATTGAATCATGAATCATGAATCGAATCATGAATCATGAATTAAATCATGAATCATGAATTAAATCATGAATCGAATCATGAATCATGAATTGAATCATGAATCATGAATCATGAATTGAATCATGAATCATTAATCAAGAATCATGAATCGACTCATGAATCATGAATTGAATCATGAATCATGAATCATGAATTGAATCATGAATCAGGAATCATGAATCAAATCATGAATCATGAATCATGAATCATAAATCGAATCATGAATCATGAATTGAATCAGGAATCGAATCATGATTTGAATCATGAATCATGAATTGAATCATGAATCATGAATCATGAATTGAATCATGAATCAGGAATCATGAATCAAATCATGAATCATGAATCATGAATCATAAATCGAATCATGAATCATGAATTGAATCAGGAATCGAATCATGATTTGAATCATGAATCATGAATTGAATCATGAATCATGAATTGAATCATGAATTGAATCATGAATTGAATCATGAATTATGAATCATGAATTATGAATCATGAAATGAATCATGAATCATGTATTTTGAATCATGAATTAAATCATGAATTGAATCATGAATCATGAATCATGAATTGAATCATGGATCATGAATTGAATCATGAATCATGAATCATTAATTGAATCATGAATCATGAATTGAATCATGAATTGAATCATGAATCATGAATTAAATCATGAATCATGAATCATGAATTGAATCATGAATCATAAATTGAATCATGAATTGAATCATGAATCATGAATCATGAATCATAAATTGAATCATGAATCATGAATCATGAATTGAATCATGAATTGAATCTTAAATCATGAATCATGAATTGAATCATGAATTGAATGATGAATCATGAATCATAAATTGAATCATGAATCAAGAATCATGAATCATAAATTGAATCATGAAACAAGAATCATTAATTGAATCATGAATTGAATCATGAATCATGAATCATGAATTATGAATCATGAATCATGAATTGAATCATGAATCATGAATCATAAATCATGAATTGAATCATGAATCATGAATCGAATCATGAATCATGAATTGAATCATGAATCATGAATCATGAATTGAATCATGAATCATGAATCATGAATTGAATCATGAATTGAAGCATAAATCATGAATCATGAATCATGAATTGAATCATGAATCATGAATCATGAATTGAATCATGAATTGAATCATGAATCATGAATTATGAATCATGAATTGATTCATGAATCATGAATCATGAATCATGAATTGAATCATGAATTGAATCATGAATTGAATCATGAATTATGAATCATGAATTGAAACATGAATCATGAATTTTGAATCATGAATTAAATCATGAATTGAATCATGAATCATGAATCATGAATTGAATCATGGATCATTAATTGAATCATGAATCATGAATCATTAATTGAATCATGAATCATGAATTGAATCATGAATTGAATCATGAATCGATTAATGAATTGAATCATGAATCATGAATTGAATCATAAATCATGAATCATGAATTTAATCATGAATCATAAATAATGAATCATGAATTGAATCATGAATCATGAATCATGAATCATGAATCATAAATTGAATCATGAATCATGAATCATAAATTTAATCATGAATCATGAATCATGAATTGAATCATAAATCATGAATCATGAATTGAATCATGAATCATGAATCATGAATCATAAATTGAATCATGAATCATGAATCATGAATTTAATCATGAATCATGAATTAATGAATCATGAATTGAATCATGAATCATGAATCATAAATCATGAATTGAATCATGAATCATGAATCTAATCATGAATCATAAATTAAATCATGAATCATGAATTAAATCATGAATTGAATCATGAATCATGAATCATGAATTGAATCATGAATCATTAATCAAGAATCATGAATCGAATCATGAATCATGAATTGAATCATGAATCAGGAATCATGAATCAAATCATGAATCATGAATCATGAATCATAAATTGAATCATGAATCATGAATTGAATCAGGAATCGAATCATGAATTGAATCATGAATCATGAATTGAATCATGAATCATGAATCTTAAATCATGAATCATGAATTGAATCATGAATCATGAAGCATGAATCATGAATCATGAATTGAATCATGAATCATGAATCATGAATTGAATCATGAATCGAATCATGAATTGAATCATGAATCATGAATTAAATCATGAATCATGAATCATGAATCATGAATTATGAATCATGAATTGATTCATGAATCATGAATCATGAATTGAATCATGAATTGAATCATGAATTGAATCATGAATTATGAATCATGAATTGAATCATGAATCATGAATTTTGAATCATGAATCATGAATTGAATCATGAATCATGAATCATGAATTAAATCATGAATTGAATCATGAATCATGAATCATTAATTGAATCATGAATCATGAATTGAATCATGAATTGAATCATAAATCGATTAATGAATTGAATCATGAATCATGAATTGAATCATAAATCATGAATCATGAATTTAATCATGAATCATAAATAATGAATCATGAATTGAATCATGAATCATGAATCATGAATCATGAATCATGAATCATAAATTGAATCATGAATCATGAATCATGAATTTAATCATGAATCATGAATCATGAATCATGAATTGAATCATAAATCATGAATCATGAATTGAATCATGAATCATGAATCATGAATCATAAATTGAAACATGAATCATGAATTATGAATTTAATCATGAATCATGAATAATGAATCATGAATTGAATCATGAATCATAAATCATGAATTGAATCATGAATCATGAATCGAATCATGAATCATGAATTGTATCATGAATCATGAATCATGAATTGAATCATGAATCAGGAATCATGAATCAAATCATGAATCATGAATCATGAATCATAAATTGAATCATGAATCATGAATCATGAATCATAAATTGAATCATGAAACAAGAATCATGAATTGAATCATGAATTGAATGATGAATCATGAATCATAAATTGAATCATGAATCAAGAATCATGAATCATAAATTGAATCATGAAACAAGAATCATGAATTGAATCATGAATCATGAATCATGAATTGAATCATGAATCATGAATTATGAATCATGAATCATGAATTGAATCATGAATCATGAATCATAAATCATGAATTGAATCATGAATCATGAATCGAATCATGAATCATGAATTGAATCATGAATCATGAATCATGAATTGAATCATGAATTATGAATCATGAATTGAATCATGAATTGAAGCATAAATCATGAAACATGAATCATGAATTGAATCATGAATCATGAATCATGAATTGAATCATGAATTGAATCATGAATCATGAATTATGAATCATGAATTGATTCATGAATCATGAATCATGAATCATGAATTGAATCATGAATTGAATCATGAATTGAATCATGAATTATGAATCATGAATTGAAACATGAATCATGAATTTTGAATCATGAATTAAATCATGAATTGAATCATGAATCATGAATTGAATCATGGATCATTAATTGAATCATGAATCATGAATCATTAATTGAATCATGAATCATGAATTGAATCATGAATTGAATCATGAATCGATTAATGAATTGAATCATGAATCATGAATTGAATCATAAATCATGAATCATGAATTTAATCATGAATCATAAATAATGAATCATGAATTGAATCATGAATCATGAATCATGAATCATGAATTGAATCATAAATCATGAATCATGAATTGAATCATGAATCAATAATCATGAATCATAAATTGAATCATGAATCATGAATCATGAATTTAATCATGAATCATGAATTAATGAATCATGAATTGAATCATGAATCATGAATCATAAATCATGAATTGAATCATGAATCATGAATCGAATCATGAATCATAAATTAAATCATGAATCATGAATTAAATCATGAATTGAATCATGAATCATGAATCATGAATCATAAATTGAATCATGAATCATGAATCATGAATTTAATCATGAATCATGAATCATGAATCATGAATTGAATCATAAATCATGAATCATGAATTGAATCATGAATCATGAATCATGAATCATAAATTGAATCATGAATCATGAATTATGAATTTAATCATGAATCATGAATAATGAATCATGAATTCAATCATGAATCATGAATCATAAATCATGAATTGAATCATGAATCATGAATCGAATCATGAATCATGAATTAAATCATGAATCATGAATTAAATCATGAATCGAATCATGAATCATGAATTGAATCATGAATCATGAATCATGAATTGAATCATGAATCATTAATCAAGAATCATGAATCGACTCATGAATCATGAATTGAATCATGAATCATGAATCATGAATTGAATCATGAATCAGGAATCATGAATCAAATCATGAATCATGAATCATGAATCATAAATCGAATCATGAATCATGAATTGAATCAGGAATCGAATCATGATTTGAATCATGAATCATGAATTGAATCATGAATCATGAATTGAATCATGAATTGAATCATGAATTGAATCATGAATTATGAATCATGAATTATGAATCATGAAATGAATCATGAATCATGAATTTTGAATCATGAATTAAATCATGAATTGAATCATGAATCATGAATCATGAATTGAATCATGGATCATGAATTGAATCATGAATCATGAATCATTAATTGAATCATGAATCATGAATTGAATCATGAATTGAATCATGAATCATGAATTAAATCATGAATCATGAATCATGAATTGAATCATGAATCATAAATTGAATCATGAATTGAATCATGAATCATGAATCATGAATCATAAATTGAATCATGAATCATGAATCATGAATTGAATCATGAATTGAATCTTAAATCATGAATCATGAATTGAATCATGAATTGAATGATGAATCATGAATCATAAATTGAATCATGAATCAAGAATCATGAATCATAAATTGAATCATGAAACAAGAATCATTAATTGAATCATGAATTGAATCATGAATCATGAATCATGAATTATGAATCATGAATCATGAATTGAATCATGAATCATGAATCATAAATCATGAATTGAATCATGAATCATGAATCGAATCATGAATCATGAATTGAATCATGAATCATGAATCATGAATTGAATCATGAATCATGAATCATGAATTGAATCATGAATTGAAGCATAAATCATGAATCATGAATCATGAATTGAATCATGAATCATGAATCATGAATTGAATCATGAATTGAATCATGAATCATGAATTATGAATCATGAATTGATTCATGAATCATGAATCATGAATCATGAATCATGAATCATGAATTGAATCATGAATTGAATCATGAATTGAATCATGAATTATGAATCATGAATTGAAACATGAATCATGAATTTTGAATCATGAATTAAATCATGAATTGAATCATGAATCATGAATCATGAATTGAATCATGGATCATTAATTGAATCATGAATCATGAATCATTAATTGAATCATGAATCATGAATTGAATCATGAATTGAATCATGAATCGATTAATGAATTGAATCATGAATCATGAATTGAATCATAAATCATGAATCATGAATTTAATCATGAATCATAAATAATGAATCATGAATTGAATCATGAATCATGAATCATGAATCATGAATCATAAATTGAATCATGAATCATGAATCATAAATTTAATCATGAATCATGAATCATGAATTGAATCATAAATCATGAATCATGAATTGAATCATGAATCATGAATCATGAATCATAAATTGAATCATGAATCATGAATCATGAATTTAATCATGAATCATGAATTAATGAATCATGAATTGAATCATGAATCATGAATCATAAATCATGAATTGAATCATGAATCATGAATCTAATCATGAATCATAAATTAAATCATGAATCATGAATTAAATCATGAATTGAATCATGAATCATGAATCATGAATCATGAATTGAATCATGAATCATTAATCAAGAATCATGAATCGAATCATGAATCATGAATTGAATCATGAATCATGAATCATGAATTGAATCATGAATCAGGAATCATGAATCAAATCATGAATCATGAATCATGAATCATAAATTGAATCATGAATCATGAATTGAATCAGGAATCGAATCATGAATTGAATCATGAATCATGAATTGAATCATGAATCATGAATCTTAAATCATGAATCATGAATTGAATCATGAATCATGAAGCATGAATCATGAATCATGAATTGAATCATGAATCATGAATCATGAATTGAATCATGAATCGAATCATGAATTGAATCATGAATCATGAATTAAATCATGAATCATGAATCATGAATCATGAATTATGAATCATGAATTGATTCATGAATCATGAATCATGAATTGAATCATGAATTGAATCATGAATTGAATCATGAATTATGAATCATGAATTGAATCATGAATCATGAATTTTGAATCATGAATCATGAATTGAATCATGAATCATGAATCATGAATTAAATCATGAATTGAATCATGAATCATGAATCATTAATTGAATCATGAATCATGAATTGAATCATGAATTGAATCATAAATCGATTAATGAATTGAATCATGAATCATGAATTGAATCATAAATCATGAATCATGAATTTAATCATGAATCATAAATAATGAATCATGAATTGAATCATGAATCATGAATCATGAATCATGAATCATGAATCATAAATTGAATCATGAATCATGAATCATGAATTTAATCATGAATCATGAATCATGAATCATGAATTGAATCATAAATCATGAATCATGAATTGAATCATGAATCATGAATCATGAATCATAAATTGAATCATGAATCATGAATTATGAATTTAATCATGAATCATGAATAATGAATCATGAATTGAATCATGAATCATAAATCATGAATTGAATCATGAATCATGAATCGAATCATGAATCATGAATTGAATCATGAATCATGAATCATGAATTGAATCATGAATCAGGAATCATGAATCAAATCATGAATCATGAATCATGAATCATAAATTGAATCATGAATCATGAATCATGAATCATAAATTGAATCATGAAACAAGAATCATGAATTGAATCATGAATTGAATCATGAATCACGAATCATGAATTGAATCATGAATCATGAATCATGAATCATGAATTGAATCATGAATTGAATCATGAATCATGAATCATGAATGATTAATTGAATCATGAATCATGAATTGAATCATGAATCATGAATCATGAATTGAATCATAAATCATGAATCATGAATTGAATCATGAATTGAAGCATAAATCATGAATCATGAATCATGAATTGAATCATGAATCATGAATCATGAATTGAATCATGAATTGAATCATGAATCATGAATTATGAATCATGAATTGATTCATGAATCATGAATCATGAATCATGAATTGAATCATGAATTGAATCATGAATTGAATCATGAATTATGAATCATGAATTATGAATCATGAATTGAATCATGAATCATGAATTTTGAATCATGAATTAAATCATGAATTGAATCATGAATCATGAATCATGAATTGAATCATGGATCATGAATTGAATCATGAATCATGAATCATTAATTGAATCATGAATCATGAATTGAATCATGAATTGAATCATGAATCATGAATTATGAATTGAATCATGAATTGAATCTTAAATCATGAATCATGAATTGAATGATGAATTGAATGATGAATCATGAATCATAAATTGAATCATGAATCATGAATCATGAATCATAAATTGAATCATGAAACATGAATCATGAATCATAAATCATGAATTGAATCATGAATCATGAATCATGAATTGAATCATGAATCATGAATTATGAATCATGAATCATGAATTGAATCATGAATCATGAATCATAAATCATGAATTGAATCATGAATCATGAATCATGAATTGAATCATGAATCATGAATTATGAATTGAATCATGAATTGAAGCATAAATCATGAATCATGAATCATGAATTGAATCATGAATCATGAATCATGAATCATGAATTGAATCATGAATTGAATCATGAATCATGAATTATGAATCATGAATAGATTCATGAATCAT
>JAVHZZ010000359.1:0-69420 GCA_036250195.1 Mixophyes australis | reverse complement strand
CCACACGCCGTATACTTTCTTCAGCGGCGGCCCACAACACTCCATTGCTGCACATTCTAGGCCCGACTAGCCTGAAAAGCCTGACACCTTCACTGGGACCCTCCTTACACCTCTCTGTCTGCAAAGGCACGTACATGAGCCCAGGACTTTTCAAACGAGATGCCTGCAGAATTTGCATTAACTCCTCCCCTTGACCATAAGTGCAACGACGCCCGCTGATTAGTCGGCCTGCCGTTCCGTCCTCGTCTCCCCAGGCAATTAATCACACTGTCTGCCCAGCTTCTTTCGGAATATTCACAGCATGTCACAGAAACAGCACTTCAAGGTGCATCACAATTGTTTCTCGGGCCACCGGCAAGTAAATAGACAAGGAAGCTGCATGCTGCAACAGCAGGGTTCTAAAAGGTGTGTCATAATCCTCACTTGCCTTTATTCCGTCACTGGGTCCACAAGAGGGAGACACACTACGTCAGATTAATAGTTTCATTCATTCGGAGATCCAATTGAATTAGCAAATCACAAGTTGCTCCATTAAAGAAATAATTGGATCAATGTAGTAATCCTTTTGGACAAAGAAAAGGGTCTTCTTATCTGCAAATGCTTGTTTGCTAAAAGATAAGAAACAAAACAACAAAAATACACAATAAATTGACACGAAATAAGACACAGGAGACAAAAATCTGTTCTTATGGATTTTGGTTGCTGAAAAGAGACATGATTCTATTTTTTGATAACTGGATAAGAGAAGTGCACCGGTCCTGGAAGTACTGCAATACCAGGTCAATGCGTGGAGTGGACAGAGCAAGCTCTTCTTCCATCTCCCTGTTCTAAAAATCCATTTAATATATGGCCCCCAGATAGGGGGCGTATCAGATATTAAACTGATAAGAACAGATACTACACTTGATCTTAGCCAAAAGGCCGAGAAGCGATAACCCGAAATGAGACCCAGGAAAGCGCCCGCTTCTCAGGCTAGGCCTGACAACTGTAGGAGACAGGCACGCCACACGCCGTATACTTTCTTCAGCGGCGGCCCACAACACTCCATTGCTGCACATTCTAGGCCCGACTAGCCTGAAAAGCCTGACACCTTCACTGGGACCCTCCTTACACCTCTCTGTCTGCAAAGGCACGTACATGAGCCCAGGACTTTTCAAACGAGATGCCTGCAGAATTTGCATTAACTCCTCCCCTTGACCATAAGTGCAACGACGCCCGCTGATTAGTCGGCCTGCCGTTCCGTCCTCGTCTCCCCAGGCAATTAATCACACTGTCTGCCCAGCTTCTTTCGGAATATTCACAGCATGTCACAGAAACAGCACTTCAAGGTGCATCACAATTGTTTCTCGGGCCACCGGCAAGTAAATAGACAAGGAAGCTGCATGCTGCAACAGCAGGGTTCTAAAAGGTGTGTCATAATCCTCACTTGCCTTTATTCCGTCACTGGGTCCACAAGAGGGAGACACACTACGTCAGATTAATAGTTTCATTCATTCGGAGATCCAATTGAATTAGCAAATCACAAGTTGCTCCATTAAAGAAATAATTGGATCAATGTAGTAATCCTTTTGGACAAAGAAAAGGGTCTTCTTATCTGCAAATGCTTGTTTGCTAAAAGATAAGAAACAAAACAACAAAAATACACAATAAATTGACACGAAATAAGACACAGGAGACAAAAATCTGTTCTTATGGATTTTGGTTGCTGAAAAGAGACATGATTCTATTTTTTGATAACTGGATAAGAGAAGTGCACCGGTCCTGGAAGTACTGCAATACCAGGTCAATGCGTGGAGTGGACAGAGCAAGCTCTTCTTCCATCTCCCTGTTCTAAAAATCCATTTAATATATGGCCCCCAGATAGGGGGCGTATCAGATATTAAACTGATAAGAACAGATACTACACTTGATCTTAGCCAAAAGGCCGAGAAGCGATAACCCGAAATGAGACCCAGGAAAGCGCCCGCTTCTCAGGCTAGGCCTGACAACTGTAGGAGACAGGCACGCCACACGCCGTATACTTTCTTCAGCGGCGGCCCACAACACTCCATTGCTGCACATTCTAGGCCCGACTAGCCTGAAAAGCCTGACACCTTCACTGGGACCCTCCTTACACCTCTCTGTCTGCAAAGGCACGTACATGAGCCCAGGACTTTTCAAACGAGATGCCTGCAGAATTTGCATTAACTCCTCCCCTTGACCATAAGTGCAACGACGCCCGCTGATTAGTCGGCCTGCCGTTCCGTCCTCGTCTCCCCAGGCAATTAATCACACTGTCTGCCCAGCTTCTTTCGGAATATTCACAGCATGTCACAGAAACAGCACTTCAAGGTGCATCACAATTGTTTCTCGGGCCACCGGCAAGTAAATAGACAAGGAAGCTGCATGCTGCAACAGCAGGGTTCTAAAAGGTGTGTCATAATCCTCACTTGCCTTTATTCCGTCACTGGGTCCACAAGAGGGAGACACACTACGTCAGATTAATAGTTTCATTCA
The DNA here is from genome assembly GCA_036250195.1 of Mixophyes australis. Lineage (NCBI taxonomy): Eukaryota > Metazoa > Chordata > Amphibia > Anura > Limnodynastidae > Mixophyes > Mixophyes australis. The sequence continues at coordinate 66,924 of JAVHZZ010000359.1, read as the reverse complement.
TTCGGAGATCCAATTGAATTAGCAAATCACAAGTTGCTCCATTAAAGAAATAATTGGATCAATGTAGTAATCCTTTTGGACAAAGAAAAGGGTCTTCTTATCTGCAAATGCTTGTTTGCTAAAAGATAAGAAACAAAACAACAAAAATACACAATAAATTGACACGAAATAAGACACAGGAGACAAAAATCTGTTCTTATGGATTTTGGTTGCTGAAAAGAGACATGATTCTATTTTTTGATAACTGGATAAGAGAAGTGCACCGGTCCTGGAAGTACTGCAATACCAGGTCAATGCGTGGAGTGGACAGAGCAAGCTCTTCTTCCATCTCCCTGTTCTAAAAATCCATTTAATATATGGCCCCCAGATAGGGGGCGTATCAGATATTAAACTGATAAGAACAGATACTACACTTGATCTTAGCCAAAAGGCCGAGAAGCGATAACCCGAAATGAGACCCAGGAAAGCGCCCGCTTCTCAGGCTAGGCCTGACAACTGTAGGAGACAGGCACGCCACACGCCGTATACTTTCTTCAGCGGCGGCCCACAACACTCCATTGCTGCACATTCTAGGCCCGACTAGCCTGAAAAGCCTGACACCTTCACTGGGACCCTCCTTACACCTCTCTGTCTGCAAAGGCACGTACATGAGCCCAGGACTTTTCAAACGAGATGCCTGCAGAATTTGCATTAACTCCTCCCCTTGACCATAAGTGCAACGACGCCCGCTGATTAGTCGGCCTGCCGTTCCGTCCTCGTCTCCCCAGGCAATTAATCACACTGTCTGCCCAGCTTCTTTCGGAATATTCACAGCATGTCACAGAAACAGCACTTCAAGGTGCATCACAATTGTTTCTCGGGCCACCGGCAAGTAAATAGACAAGGAAGCTGCATGCTGCAACAGCAGGGTTCTAAAAGGTGTGTCATAATCCTCACTTGCCTTTATTCCGTCACTGGGTCCACAAGAGGGAGACACACTACGTCAGATTAATAGTTTCATTCATTCGGAGATCCAATTGAATTAGCAAATCACAAGTTGCTCCATTAAAGAAATAATTGGATCAATGTAGTAATCCTTTTGGACAAAGAAAAGGGTCTTCTTATCTGCAAATGCTTGTTTGCTAAAAGATAAGAAACAAAACAACAAAAATACACAATAAATTGACACGAAATAAGACACAGGAGACAAAAATCTGTTCTTATGGATTTTGGTTGCTGAAAAGAGACATGATTCTATTTTTTGATAACTGGATAAGAGAAGTGCACCGGTCCTGGAAGTACTGCAATACCAGGTCAATGCGTGGAGTGGACAGAGCAAGCTCTTCTTCCATCTCCCTGTTCTAAAAATCCATTTAATATATGGCCCCCAGATAGGGGGCGTATCAGATATTAAACTGATAAGAACAGATACTACACTTGATCTTAGCCAAAAGGCCGAGAAGCGATAACCCGAAATGAGACCCAGGAAAGCGCCCGCTTCTCAGGCTAGGCCTGACAACTGTAGGAGACAGGCACGCCACACGCCGTATACTTTCTTCAGCGGCGGCCCACAACACTCCATTGCTGCACATTCTAGGCCCGACTAGCCTGAAAAGCCTGACACCTTCACTGGGACCCTCCTTACACCTCTCTGTCTGCAAAGGCACGTACATGAGCCCAGGACTTTTCAAACGAGATGCCTGCAGAATTTGCATTAACTCCTCCCCTTGACCATAAGTGCAACGACGCCCGCTGATTAGTCGGCCTGCCGTTCCGTCCTCGTCTCCCCAGGCAATTAATCACACTGTCTGCCCAGCTTCTTTCGGAATATTCACAGCATGTCACAGAAACAGCACTTCAAGGTGCATCACAATTGTTTCTCGGGCCACCGGCAAGTAAATAGACAAGGAAGCTGCATGCTGCAACAGCAGGGTTCTAAAAGGTGTGTCATAATCCTCACTTGCCTTTATTCCGTCACTGGGTCCACAAGAGGGAGACACACTACGTCAGATTAATAGTTTCATTCATTCGGAGATCCAATTGAATTAGCAAATCACAAGTTGCTCCATTAAAGAAATAATTGGATCAATGTAGTAATCCTTTTGGACAAAGAAAAGGGTCTTCTTATCTGCAAATGCTTGTTTGCTAAAAGATAAGAAACAAAACAACAAAAATACACAATAAATTGACACGAAATAAGACACAGGAGACAAAAATCTGTTCTTATGGATTTTGGTTGCTGAAAAGAGACATGATTCTATTTTTTGATAACTGGATAAGAGAAGTGCACCGGTCCTGGAAGTACTGCAATACCAGGTCAATGCGTGGAGTGGACAGAGCAAGCTCTTCTTCCATCTCCCTGTTCTAAAAATCCATTTAATATATGGCCCCCAGATAGGGGGCGTATCAGATATTAAACTGATAAGAACAGATACTACACTTGATCTTAGCCAAAAGGCCGAGAAGCGATAACCCGAAATGAGACCCAGGAAAGCGCCCGCTTCTCAGGCTAGGCCTGACAACTGTAGGAGACAGGCACGCCACACGCCGTATACTTTCTTCAGCGGCGGCCCACAACACTCCATTGCTGCACATTCTAGGCCCGACTAGCCTGAAAAGCCTGACACCTTCACTGGGACCCTCCTTACACCTCTCTGTCTGCAAAGGCACGTACATGAGCCCAGGACTTTTCAAACGAGATGCCTGCAGAATTTGCATTAACTCCTCCCCTTGACCATAAGTGCAACGACGCCCGCTGATTAGTCGGCCTGCCGTTCCGTCCTCGTCTCCCCAGGCAATTAATCACACTGTCTGCCCAGCTTCTTTCGGAATATTCACAGCATGTCACAGAAACAGCACTTCAAGGTGCATCACAATTGTTTCTCGGGCCACCGGCAAGTAAATAGACAAGGAAGCTGCATGCTGCAACAGCAGGGTTCTAAAAGGTGTGTCATAATCCTCACTTGCCTTTATTCCGTCACTGGGTCCACAAGAGGGAGACACACTACGTCAGATTAATAGTTTCATTCATTCGGAGATCCAATTGAATTAGCAAATCACAAGTTGCTCCATTAAAGAAATAATTGGATCAATGTAGTAATCCTTTTGGACAAAGAAAAGGGTCTTCTTATCTGCAAATGCTTGTTTGCTAAAAGATAAGAAACAAAACAACAAAAATACACAATAAATTGACACGAAATAAGACACAGGAGACAAAAATCTGTTCTTATGGATTTTGGTTGCTGAAAAGAGACATGATTCTATTTTTTGATAACTGGATAAGAGAAGTGCACCGGTCCTGGAAGTACTGCAATACCAGGTCAATGCGTGGAGTGGACAGAGCAAGCTCTTCTTCCATCTCCCTGTTCTAAAAATCCATTTAATATATGGCCCCCAGATAGGGGGCGTATCAGATATTAAACTGATAAGAACAGATACTACACTTGATCTTAGCCAAAAGGCCGAGAAGCGATAACCCGAAATGAGACCCAGGAAAGCGCCCGCTTCTCAGGCTAGGCCTGACAACTGTAGGAGACAGGCACGCCACACGCCGTATACTTTCTTCAGCGGCGGCCCACAACACTCCATTGCTGCACATTCTAGGCCCGACTAGCCTGAAAAGCCTGACACCTTCACTGGGACCCTCCTTACACCTCTCTGTCTGCAAAGGCACGTACATGAGCCCAGGACTTTTCAAACGAGATGCCTGCAGAATTTGCATTAACTCCTCCCCTTGACCATAAGTGCAACGACGCCCGCTGATTAGTCGGCCTGCCGTTCCGTCCTCGTCTCCCCAGGCAATTAATCACACTGTCTGCCCAGCTTCTTTCGGAATATTCACAGCATGTCACAGAAACAGCACTTCAAGGTGCATCACAATTGTTTCTCGGGCCACCGGCAAGTAAATAGACAAGGAAGCTGCATGCTGCAACAGCAGGGTTCTAAAAGGTGTGTCATAATCCTCACTTGCCTTTATTCCGTCACTGGGTCCACAAGAGGGAGACACACTACGTCAGATTAATAGTTTCATTCATTCGGAGATCCAATTGAATTAGCAAATCACAAGTTGCTCCATTAAAGAAATAATTGGATCAATGTAGTAATCCTTTTGGACAAAGAAAAGGGTCTTCTTATCTGCAAATGCTTGTTTGCTAAAAGATAAGAAACAAAACAACAAAAATACACAATAAATTGACACGAAATAAGACACAGGAGACAAAAATCTGTTCTTATGGATTTTGGTTGCTGAAAAGAGACATGATTCTATTTTTTGATAACTGGATAAGAGAAGTGCACCGGTCCTGGAAGTACTGCAATACCAGGTCAATGCGTGGAGTGGACAGAGCAAGCTCTTCTTCCATCTCCCTGTTCTAAAAATCCATTTAATATATGGCCCCCAGATAGGGGGCGTATCAGATATTAAACTGATAAGAACAGATACTACACTTGATCTTAGCCAAAAGGCCGAGAAGCGATAACCCGAAATGAGACCCAGGAAAGCGCCCGCTTCTCAGGCTAGGCCTGACAACTGTAGGAGACAGGCACGCCACACGCCGTATACTTTCTTCAGCGGCGGCCCACAACACTCCATTGCTGCACATTCTAGGCCCGACTAGCCTGAAAAGCCTGACACCTTCACTGGGACCCTCCTTACACCTCTCTGTCTGCAAAGGCACGTACATGAGCCCAGGACTTTTCAAACGAGATGCCTGCAGAATTTGCATTAACTCCTCCCCTTGACCATAAGTGCAACGACGCCCGCTGATTAGTCGGCCTGCCGTTCCGTCCTCGTCTCCCCAGGCAATTAATCACACTGTCTGCCCAGCTTCTTTCGGAATATTCACAGCATGTCACAGAAACAGCACTTCAAGGTGCATCACAATTGTTTCTCGGGCCACCGGCAAGTAAATAGACAAGGAAGCTGCATGCTGCAACAGCAGGGTTCTAAAAGGTGTGTCATAATCCTCACTTGCCTTTATTCCGTCACTGGGTCCACAAGAGGGAGACACACTACGTCAGATTAATAGTTTCATTCATTCGGAGATCCAATTGAATTAGCAAATCACAAGTTGCTCCATTAAAGAAATAATTGGATCAATGTAGTAATCCTTTTGGACAAAGAAAAGGGTCTTCTTATCTGCAAATGCTTGTTTGCTAAAAGATAAGAAACAAAACAACAAAAATACACAATAAATTGACACGAAATAAGACACAGGAGACAAAAATCTGTTCTTATGGATTTTGGTTGCTGAAAAGAGACATGATTCTATTTTTTGATAACTGGATAAGAGAAGTGCACCGGTCCTGGAAGTACTGCAATACCAGGTCAATGCGTGGAGTGGACAGAGCAAGCTCTTCTTCCATCTCCCTGTTCTAAAAATCCATTTAATATATGGCCCCCAGATAGGGGGCGTATCAGATATTAAACTGATAAGAACAGATACTACACTTGATCTTAGCCAAAAGGCCGAGAAGCGATAACCCGAAATGAGACCCAGGAAAGCGCCCGCTTCTCAGGCTAGGCCTGACAACTGTAGGAGACAGGCACGCCACACGCCGTATACTTTCTTCAGCGGCGGCCCACAACACTCCATTGCTGCACATTCTAGGCCCGACTAGCCTGAAAAGCTGACACCTTCACTGGGACCCTCCTTACACCTCTCTGTCTGCAAAGGCACGTACATGAGCCCAGGACTTTTCAAACGAGATGCCTGCAGAATTTGCATTAACTCCTCCCCTTGACCATAAGTGCAACGACGCCCGCTGATTAGTCGGCCTGCCGTTCCGTCCTCGTCTCCCCAGGCAATTAATCACACTGTCTGCCCAGCTTCTTTCGGAATATTCACAGCATGTCACAGAAACAGCACTTCAAGGTGCATCACAATTGTTTCTCGGGCCACCGGCAAGTAAATAGACAAGGAAGCTGCATGCTGCAACAGCAGGGTTCTAAAAGGTGTGTCATAATCCTCACTTGCCTTTATTCCGTCACTGGGTCCACAAGAGGGAGACACACTACGTCAGATTAATAGTTTCATTCATTCGGAGATCCAATTGAATTAGCAAATCACAAGTTGCTCCATTAAAGAAATAATTGGATCAATGTAGTAATCCTTTTGGACAAAGAAAAGGGTCTTCTTATCTGCAAATGCTTGTTTGCTAAAAGATAAGAAACAAAACAACAAAAATACACAATAAATTGACACGAAATAAGACACAGGAGACAAAAATCTGTTCTTATGGATTTTGGTTGCTGAAAAGAGACATGATTCTATTTTTTGATAACTGGATAAGAGAAGTGCACCGGTCCCTGGAAGTACTGCAATACCAGGTCAATGCGTGGAGTGGACAGAGCAAGCTCTTCTTCCATCTCCCTGTTCTAAAAATCCATTTAATATATGGCCCCCAGATAGGGGGCGTATCAGATATTAAACTGATAAGAACAGATACTACACTTGATCTTAGCCAAAAGGCCGAGAAGCGATAACCCGAAATGAGACCCAGGAAAGCGCCCGCTTCTCAGGCTAGGCCTGACAACTGTAGGAGACAGGCACGCCACACGCCGTATACTTTCTTCAGCGGCGGCCCACAACACTCCATTGCTGCACATTCTAGGCCCGACTAGCCTGAAAAGCCTGACACCTTCACTGGGACCCTCCTTACACCTCTCTGTCTGCAAAGGCACGTACATGAGCCCAGGACTTTTCAAACGAGATGCCTGCAGAATTTGCATTAACTCCTCCCCTTGACCATAAGTGCAACGACGCCCGCTGATTAGTCGGCCTGCCGTTCCGTCCTCGTCTCCCCAGGCAATTAATCACACTGTCTGCCCAGCTTCTTTCGGAATATTCACAGCATGTCACAGAAACAGCACTTCAAGGTGCATCACAATTGTTTCTCGGGCCACCGGCAAGTAAATAGACAAGGAAGCTGCATGCTGCAACAGCAGGGTTCTAAAAGGTGTGTCATAATCCTCACTTGCCTTTATTCCGTCACTGGGTCCACAAGAGGGAGACACACTACGTCAGATTAATAGTTTCATTCATTCGGAGATCCAATTGAATTAGCAAATCACAAGTTGCTCCATTAAAGAAATAATTGGATCAATGTAGTAATCCTTTTGGACAAAGAAAAGGGTCTTCTTATCTGCAAATGCTTGTTTGCTAAAAGATAAGAAACAAAACAACAAAAATACACAATAAATTGACACGAAATAAGACACAGGAGACAAAAATCTGTTCTTATGGATTTTGGTTGCTGAAAAGAGACATGATTCTATTTTTTGATAACTGGATAAGAGAAGTGCACCGGTCCTGGAAGTACTGCAATACCAGGTCAATGCGTGGAGTGGACAGAGCAAGCTCTTCTTCCATCTCCCTGTTCTAAAAATCCATTTAATATATGGCCCCCAGATAGGGGGCGTATCAGATATTAAACTGATAAGAACAGATACTACACTTGATCTTAGCCAAAAGGCCGAGAAGCGATAACCCGAAATGAGACCCAGGAAAGCGCCCGCTTCTCAGGCTAGGCCTGACAACTGTAGGAGACAGGCACGCCACACGCCGTATACTTTCTTCAGCGGCGGCCCACAACACTCCATTGCTGCACATTCTAGGCCCGACTAGCCTGAAAAGCCTGACACCTTCACTGGGACCCTCCTTACACCTCTCTGTCTGCAAAGGCACGTACATGAGCCCAGGACTTTTCAAACGAGATGCCTGCAGAATTTGCATTAACTCCTCCCCTTGACCATAAGTGCAACGACGCCCGCTGATTAGTCGGCCTGCCGTTCCGTCCTCGTCTCCCCAGGCAATTAATCACACTGTCTGCCCAGCTTCTTTCGGAATATTCAGCATGTCACAGAAACAGCACTTCAAGGTGCATCACAATTGTTTCTCGGGCCACCGGCAAGTAAATAGACAAGGAAGCTGCATGCTGCAACAGCAGGGTTCTAAAAGGTGTGTCATAATCCTCACTTGCCTTTATTCCGTCACTGGGTCCACAAGAGGGAGACACACTACGTCAGATTAATAGTTTCATTCATTCGGAGATCCAATTGAATTAGCAAATCACAAGTTGCTCCATTAAAGAAATAATTGGATCAATGTAGTAATCCTTTTGGACAAAGAAAAGGGTCTTCTTATCTGCAAATGCTTGTTTGCTAAAAGATAAGAAACAAAACAACAAAAATACACAATAAATTGACACGAAATAAGACACAGGAGACAAAAATCTGTTCTTATGGATTTTGGTTGCTGAAAAGAGACATGATTCTATTTTTTGATAACTGGATAAGAGAAGTGCACCGGTCCTGGAAGTACTGCAATACCAGGTCAATGCGTGGAGTGGACAGAGCAAGCTCTTCTTCCATCTCCCTGTTCTAAAAATCCATTTAATATATGGCCCCCAGATAGGGGGCGTATCAGATATTAAACTGATAAGAACAGATACTACACTTGATCTTAGCCAAAAGGCCGAGAAGCGATAACCCGAAATGAGACCCAGGAAAGCGCCCGCTTCTCAGGCTAGGCCTGACAACTGTAGGAGACAGGCACGCCACACGCCGTATACTTTCTTCAGCGGCGGCCCACAACACTCCATTGCTGCACATTCTAGGCCCGACTAGCCTGAAAAGCCTGACACCTTCACTGGGACCCTCCTTACACCTCTCTGTCTGCAAAGGCACGTACATGAGCCCAGGACTTTTCAAACGAGATGCCTGCAGAATTTGCATTAACTCCTCCCCTTGACCATAAGTGCAACGACGCCCGCTGATTAGTCGGCCTGCCGTTCCGTCCTCGTCTCCCCAGGCAATTAATCACACTGTCTGCCCAGCTTCTTTCGGAATATTCACAGCATGTCACAGAAACAGCACTTCAAGGTGCATCACAATTGTTTCTCGGGCCACCGGCAAGTAAATAGACAAGGAAGCTGCATGCTGCAACAGCAGGGTTCTAAAAGGTGTGTCATAATCCTCACTTGCCTTTATTCCGTCACTGGGTCCACAAGAGGGAGACACACTACGTCAGATTAATAGTTTCATTCATTCGGAGATCCAATTGAATTAGCAAATCACAAGTTGCTCCATTAAAGAAATAATTGGATCAATGTAGTAATCCTTTTGGACAAAGAAAAGGGTCTTCTTATCTGCAAATGCTTGTTTGCTAAAAGATAAGAAACAAAACAACAAAAATACACAATAAATTGACACGAAATAAGACACAGGAGACAAAAATCTGTTCTTATGGATTTTGGTTGCTGAAAAGAGACATGATTCTATTTTTTGATAACTGGATAAGAGAAGTGCACCGGTCCTGGAAGTACTGCAATACCAGGTCAATGCGTGGAGTGGACAGAGCAAGCTCTTCTTCCATCTCCCTGTTCTAAAAATCCATTTAATATATGGCCCCCAGATAGGGGGCGTATCAGATATTAAACTGATAAGAACAGATACTACACTTGATCTTAGCCAAAAGGCCGAGAAGCGATAACCCGAAATGAGACCCAGGAAAGCGCCCGCTTCTCAGGCTAGGCCTGACAACTGTAGGAGACAGGCACGCCACACGCCGTATACTTTCTTCAGCGGCGGCCCACAACACTCCATTGCTGCACATTCTAGGCCCGACTAGCCTGAAAAGCCTGACACCTTCACTGGGACCCTCCTTACACCTCTCTGTCTGCAAAGGCACGTACATGAGCCCAGGACTTTTCAAACGAGATGCCTGCAGAATTTGCATTAACTCCTCCCCTTGACCATAAGTGCAACGACGCCCGCTGATTAGTCGGCCTGCCGTTCCGTCCTCGTCTCCCCAGGCAATTAATCACACTGTCTGCCCAGCTTCTTTCGGAATATTCACAGCATGTCACAGAAACAGCACTTCAAGGTGCATCACAATTGTTTCTCGGGCCACCGGCAAGTAAATAGACAAGGAAGCTGCATGCTGCAACAGCAGGGTTCTAAAAGGTGTGTCATAATCCTCACTTGCCTTTATTCCGTCACTGGGTCCACAAGAGGGAGACACACTACGTCAGATTAATAGTTTCATTCATTCGGAGATCCAATTGAATTAGCAAATCACAAGTTGCTCCATTAAAGAAATAATTGGATCAATGTAGTAATCCTTTTGGACAAAGAAAAGGGTCTTCTTATCTGCAAATGCTTGTTTGCTAAAAGATAAGAAACAAAACAACAAAAATACACAATAAATTGACACGAAATAAGACACAGGAGACAAAAATCTGTTCTTATGGATTTTGGTTGCTGAAAAGAGACATGATTCTATTTTTTGATAACTGGATAAGAGAAGTGCACCGGTCCTGGAAGTACTGCAATACCAGGTCAATGCGTGGAGTGGACAGAGCAAGCTCTTCTTCCATCTCCCTGTTCTAAAAATCCATTTAATATATGGCCCCCAGATAGGGGGCGTATCAGATATTAAACTGATAAGAACAGATACTACACTTGATCTTAGCCAAAAGGCCGAGAAGCGATAACCCGAAATGAGACCCAGGAAAGCGCCCGCTTCTCAGGCTAGGCCTGACAACTGTAGGAGACAGGCACGCCACACGCCGTATACTTTCTTCAGCGGCGGCCCACAACACTCCATTGCTGCACATTCTAGGCCCGACTAGCCTGAAAAGCCTGACACCTTCACTGGGACCCTCCTTACACCTCTCTGTCTGCAAAGGCACGTACATGAGCCCAGGACTTTTCAAACGAGATGCCTGCAGAATTTGCATTAACTCCTCCCCTTGACCATAAGTGCAACGACGCCCGCTGATTAGTCGGCCTGCCGTTCCGTCCTCGTCTCCCCAGGCAATTAATCACACTGTCTGCCCAGCTTCTTTCGGAATATTCACAGCATGTCACAGAAACAGCACTTCAAGGTGCATCACAATTGTTTCTCGGGCCACCGGCAAGTAAATAGACAAGGAAGCTGCATGCTGCAACAGCAGGGTTCTAAAAGGTGTGTCATAATCCTCACTTGCCTTTATTCCGTCACTGGGTCCACAAGAGGGAGACACACTACGTCAGATTAATAGTTTCATTCATTCGGAGATCCAATTGAATTAGCAAATCACAAGTTGCTCCATTAAAGAAATAATTGGATCAATGTAGTAATCCTTTTGGACAAAGAAAAGGGTCTTCTTATCTGCAAATGCTTGTTTGCTAAAAGATAAGAAACAAAACAACAAAAATACACAATAAATTGACACGAAATAAGACACAGGAGACAAAAATCTGTTCTTATGGATTTTGGTTGCTGAAAAGAGACATGATTCTATTTTTTGATAACTGGATAAGAGAAGTGCACCGGTCCTGGAAGTACTGCAATACCAGGTCAATGCGTGGAGTGGACAGAGCAAGCTCTTCTTCCATCTCCCTGTTCTAAAAATCCATTTAATATATGGCCCCCAGATAGGGGGCGTATCAGATATTAAACTGATAAGAACAGATACTACACTTGATCTTAGCCAAAAGGCCGAGAAGCGATAACCCGAAATGAGACCCAGGAAAGCGCCCGCTTCTCAGGCTAGGCCTGACAACTGTAGGAGACAGGCACGCCACACGCCGTATACTTTCTTCAGCGGCGGCCCACAACACTCCATTGCTGCACATTCTAGGCCCGACTAGCCTGAAAAGCCTGACACCTTCACTGGGACCCTCCTTACACCTCTCTGTCTGCAAAGGCACGTACATGAGCCCAGGACTTTTCAAACGAGATGCCTGCAGAATTTGCATTAACTCCTCCCCTTGACCATAAGTGCAACGACGCCCGCTGATTAGTCGGCCTGCCGTTCCGTCCTCGTCTCCCCAGGCAATTAATCACACTGTCTGCCCAGCTTCTTTCGGAATATTCACAGCATGTCACAGAAACAGCACTTCAAGGTGCATCACAATTGTTTCTCGGGCCACCGGCAAGTAAATAGACAAGGAAGCTGCATGCTGCAACAGCAGGGTTCTAAAAGGTGTGTCATAATCCTCACTTGCCTTTATTCCGTCACTGGGTCCACAAGAGGGAGACACACTACGTCAGATTAATAGTTTCATTCATTCGGAGATCCAATTGAATTAGCAAATCACAAGTTGCTCCATTAAAGAAATAATTGGATCAATGTAGTAATCCTTTTGGACAAAGAAAAGGGTCTTCTTATCTGCAAATGCTTGTTTGCTAAAAGATAAGAAACAAAACAACAAAAATACACAATAAATTGACACGAAATAAGACACAGGAGACAAAAATCTGTTCTTATGGATTTTGGTTGCTGAAAAGAGACATGATTCTATTTTTTGATAACTGGATAAGAGAAGTGCACCGGTCCTGGAAGTACTGCAATACCAGGTCAATGCGTGGAGTGGACAGAGCAAGCTCTTCTTCCATCTCCCTGTTCTAAAAATCCATTTAATATATGGCCCCCAGATAGGGGGCGTATCAGATATTAAACTGATAAGAACAGATACTACACTTGATCTTAGCCAAAAGGCCGAGAAGCGATAACCCGAAATGAGACCCAGGAAAGCGCCCGCTTCTCAGGCTAGGCCTGACAACTGTAGGAGACAGGCACGCCACACGCCGTATACTTTCTTCAGCGGCGGCCCACAACACTCCATTGCTGCACATTCTAGGCCCGACTAGCCTGAAAAGCCTGACACCTTCACTGGGACCCTCCTTACACCTCTCTGTCTGCAAAGGCACGTACATGAGCCCAGGACTTTTCAAACGAGATGCCTGCAGAATTTGCATTAACTCCTCCCCTTGACCATAAGTGCAACGACGCCCGCTGATTAGTCGGCCTGCCGTTCCGTCCTCGTCTCCCCAGGCAATTAATCACACTGTCTGCCCAGCTTCTTTCGGAATATTCACAGCATGTCACAGAAACAGCACTTCAAGGTGCATCACAATTGTTTCTCGGGCCACCGGCAAGTAAATAGACAAGGAAGCTGCATGCTGCAACAGCAGGGTTCTAAAAGGTGTGTCATAATCCTCACTTGCCTTTATTCCGTCACTGGGTCCACAAGAGGGAGACACACTACGTCAGATTAATAGTTTCATTCATTCGGAGATCCAATTGAATTAGCAAATCACAAGTTGCTCCATTAAAGAAATAATTGGATCAATGTAGTAATCCTTTTGGACAAAGAAAAGGGTCTTCTTATCTGCAAATGCTTGTTTGCTAAAAGATAAGAAACAAAACAACAAAAATACACAATAAATTGACACGAAATAAGACACAGGAGACAAAAATCTGTTCTTATGGATTTTGGTTGCTGAAAAGAGACATGATTCTATTTTTTGATAACTGGATAAGAGAAGTGCACCGGTCCTGGAAGTACTGCAATACCAGGTCAATGCGTGGAGTGGACAGAGCAAGCTCTTCTTCCATCTCCCTGTTCTAAAAATCCATTTAATATATGGCCCCCAGATAGGGGGCGTATCAGATATTAAACTGATAAGAACAGATACTACACTTGATCTTAGCCAAAAGGCCGAGAAGCGATAACCCGAAATGAGACCCAGGAAAGCGCCCGCTTCTCAGGCTAGGCCTGACAACTGTAGGAGACAGGCACGCCACACGCCGTATACTTTCTTCAGCGGCGGCCCACAACACTCCATTGCTGCACATTCTAGGCCCGACTAGCCTGAAAAGCCTGACACCTTCACTGGGACCCTCCTTACACCTCTCTGTCTGCAAAGGCACGTACATGAGCCCAGGACTTTTCAAACGAGATGCCTGCAGAATTTGCATTAACTCCTCCCCTTGACCATAAGTGCAACGACGCCCGCTGATTAGTCGGCCTGCCGTTCCGTCCTCGTCTCCCCAGGCAATTAATCACACTGTCTGCCCAGCTTCTTTCGGAATATTCACAGCATGTCACAGAAACAGCACTTCAAGGTGCATCACAATTGTTTCTCGGGCCACCGGCAAGTAAATAGACAAGGAAGCTGCATGCTGCAACAGCAGGGTTCTAAAAGGTGTGTCATAATCCTCACTTGCCTTTATTCCGTCACTGGGTCCACAAGAGGGAGACACACTACGTCAGATTAATAGTTTCATTCATTCGGAGATCCAATTGAATTAGCAAATCACAAGTTGCTCCATTAAAGAAATAATTGGATCAATGTAGTAATCCTTTTGGACAAAGAAAAGGGTCTTCTTATCTGCAAATGCTTGTTTGCTAAAAGATAAGAAACAAAACAACAAAAATACACAATAAATTGACACGAAATAAGACACAGGAGACAAAAATCTGTTCTTATGGATTTTGGTTGCTGAAAAGAGACATGATTCTATTTTTTGATAACTGGATAAGAGAAGTGCACCGGTCCTGGAAGTACTGCAATACCAGGTCAATGCGTGGAGTGGACAGAGCAAGCTCTTCTTCCATCTCCCTGTTCTAAAAATCCATTTAATATATGGCCCCCAGATAGGGGGCGTATCAGATATTAAACTGATAAGAACAGATACTACACTTGATCTTAGCCAAAAGGCCGAGAAGCGATAACCCGAAATGAGACCCAGGAAAGCGCCCGCTTCTCAGGCTAGGCCTGACAACTGTAGGAGACAGGCACGCCACACGCCGTATACTTTCTTCAGCGGCGGCCCACAACACTCCATTGCTGCACATTCTAGGCCCGACTAGCCTGAAAAGCCTGACACCTTCACTGGGACCCTCCTTACACCTCTCTGTCTGCAAAGGCACGTACATGAGCCCAGGACTTTTCAAACGAGATGCCTGCAGAATTTGCATTAACTCCTCCCCTTGACCATAAGTGCAACGACGCCCGCTGATTAGTCGGCCTGCCGTTCCGTCCTCGTCTCCCCAGGCAATTAATCACACTGTCTGCCCAGCTTCTTTCGGAATATTCACAGCATGTCACAGAAACAGCACTTCAAGGTGCATCACAATTGTTTCTCGGGCCACCGGCAAGTAAATAGACAAGGAAGCTGCATGCTGCAACAGCAGGGTTCTAAAAGGTGTGTCATAATCCTCACTTGCCTTTATTCCGTCACTGGGTCCACAAGAGGGAGACACACTACGTCAGATTAATAGTTTCATTCATTCGGAGATCCAATTGAATTAGCAAATCACAAGTTGCTCCATTAAAGAAATAATTGGATCAATGTAGTAATCCTTTTGGACAAAGAAAAGGGTCTTCTTATCTGCAAATGCTTGTTTGCTAAAAGATAAGAAACAAAACAACAAAAATACACAATAAATTGACACGAAATAAGACACAGGAGACAAAAATCTGTTCTTATGGATTTTGGTTGCTGAAAAGAGACATGATTCTATTTTTTGATAACTGGATAAGAGAAGTGCACCGGTCCTGGAAGTACTGCAATACCAGGTCAATGCGTGGAGTGGACAGAGCAAGCTCTTCTTCCATCTCCCTGTTCTAAAAATCCATTTAATATATGGCCCCCAGATAGGGGGCGTATCAGATATTAAACTGATAAGAACAGATACTACACTTGATCTTAGCCAAAAGGCCGAGAAGCGATAACCCGAAATGAGACCCAGGAAAGCGCCCGCTTCTCAGGCTAGGCCTGACAACTGTAGGAGACAGGCACGCCACACGCCGTATACTTTCTTCAGCGGCGGCCCACAACACTCCATTGCTGCACATTCTAGGCCCGACTAGCCTGAAAAGCCTGACACCTTCACTGGGACCCTCCTTACACCTCTCTGTCTGCAAAGGCACGTACATGAGCCCAGGACTTTTCAAACGAGATGCCTGCAGAATTTGCATTAACTCCTCCCCTTGACCATAAGTGCAACGACGCCCGCTGATTAGTCGGCCTGCCGTTCCGTCCTCGTCTCCCCAGGCAATTAATCACACTGTCTGCCCAGCTTCTTTCGGAATATTCACAGCATGTCACAGAAACAGCACTTCAAGGTGCATCACAATTGTTTCTCGGGCCACCGGCAAGTAAATAGACAAGGAAGCTGCATGCTGCAACAGCAGGGTTCTAAAAGGTGTGTCATAATCCTCACTTGCCTTTATTCCGTCACTGGGTCCACAAGAGGGAGACACACTACGTCAGATTAATAGTTTCATTCATTCGGAGATCCAATTGAATTAGCAAATCACAAGTTGCTCCATTAAAGAAATAATTGGATCAATGTAGTAATCCTTTTGGACAAAGAAAAGGGTCTTCTTATCTGCAAATGCTTGTTTGCTAAAAGATAAGAAACAAAACAACAAAAATACACAATAAATTGACACGAAATAAGACACAGGAGACAAAAATCTGTTCTTATGGATTTTGGTTGCTGAAAAGAGACATGATTCTATTTTTTGATAACTGGATAAGAGAAGTGCACCGGTCCTGGAAGTACTGCAATACCAGGTCAATGCGTGGAGTGGACAGAGCAAGCTCTTCTTCCATCTCCCTGTTCTAAAAATCCATTTAATATATGGCCCCCAGATAGGGGGCGTATCAGATATTAAACTGATAAGAACAGATACTACACTTGATCTTAGCCAAAAGGCCGAGAAGCGATAACCCGAAATGAGACCCAGGAAAGCGCCCGCTTCTCAGGCTAGGCCTGACAACTGTAGGAGACAGGCACGCCACACGCCGTATACTTTCTTCAGCGGCGGCCCACAACACTCCATTGCTGCACATTCTAGGCCCGACTAGCCTGAAAAGCCTGACACCTTCACTGGGACCCTCCTTACACCTCTCTGTCTGCAAAGGCACGTACATGAGCCCAGGACTTTTCAAACGAGATGCCTGCAGAATTTGCATTAACTCCTCCCCTTGACCATAAGTGCAACGACGCCCGCTGATTAGTCGGCCTGCCGTTCCGTCCTCGTCTCCCCAGGCAATTAATCACACTGTCTGCCCAGCTTCTTTCGGAATATTCACAGCATGTCACAGAAACAGCACTTCAAGGTGCATCACAATTGTTTCTCGGGCCACCGGCAAGTAAATAGACAAGGAAGCTGCATGCTGCAACAGCAGGGTTCTAAAAGGTGTGTCATAATCCTCACTTGCCTTTATTCCGTCACTGGGTCCACAAGAGGGAGACACACTACGTCAGATTAATAGTTTCATTCATTCGGAGATCCAATTGAATTAGCAAATCACAAGTTGCTCCATTAAAGAAATAATTGGATCAATGTAGTAATCCTTTTGGACAAAGAAAAGGGTCTTCTTATCTGCAAATGCTTGTTTGCTAAAAGATAAGAAACAAAACAACAAAAATACACAATAAATTGACACGAAATAAGACACAGGAGACAAAAATCTGTTCTTATGGATTTTGGTTGCTGAAAAGAGACATGATTCTATTTTTTGATAACTGGATAAGAGAAGTGCACCGGTCCTGGAAGTACTGCAATACCAGGTCAATGCGTGGAGTGGACAGAGCAAGCTCTTCTTCCATCTCCCTGTTCTAAAAATCCATTTAATATATGGCCCCCAGATAGGGGGCGTATCAGATATTAAACTGATAAGAACAGATACTACACTTGATCTTAGCCAAAAGGCCGAGAAGCGATAACCCGAAATGAGACCCAGGAAAGCGCCCGCTTCTCAGGCTAGGCCTGACAACTGTAGGAGACAGGCACGCCACACGCCGTATACTTTCTTCAGCGGCGGCCCACAACACTCCATTGCTGCACATTCTAGGCCCGACTAGCCTGAAAAGCCTGACACCTTCACTGGGACCCTCCTTACACCTCTCTGTCTGCAAAGGCACGTACATGAGCCCAGGACTTTTCAAACGAGATGCCTGCAGAATTTGCATTAACTCCTCCCCTTGACCATAAGTGCAACGACGCCCGCTGATTAGTCGGCCTGCCGTTCCGTCCTCGTCTCCCCAGGCAATTAATCACACTGTCTGCCCAGCTTCTTTCGGAATATTCACAGCATGTCACAGAAACAGCACTTCAAGGTGCATCACAATTGTTTCTCGGGCCACCGGCAAGTAAATAGACAAGGAAGCTGCATGCTGCAACAGCAGGGTTCTAAAAGGTGTGTCATAATCCTCACTTGCCTTTATTCCGTCACTGGGTCCACAAGAGGGAGACACACTACGTCAGATTAATAGTTTCATTCATTCGGAGATCCAATTGAATTAGCAAATCACAAGTTGCTCCATTAAAGAAATAATTGGATCAATGTAGTAATCCTTTTGGACAAAGAAAAGGGTCTTCTTATCTGCAAATGCTTGTTTGCTAAAAGATAAGAAACAAAACAACAAAAATACACAATAAATTGACACGAAATAAGACACAGGAGACAAAAATCTGTTCTTATGGATTTTGGTTGCTGAAAAGAGACATGATTCTATTTTTTGATAACTGGATAAGAGAAGTGCACCGGTCCTGGAAGTACTGCAATACCAGGTCAATGCGTGGAGTGGACAGAGCAAGCTCTTCTTCCATCTCCCTGTTCTAAAAATCCATTTAATATATGGCCCCCAGATAGGGGGCGTATCAGATATTAAACTGATAAGAACAGATACTACACTTGATCTTAGCCAAAAGGCCGAGAAGCGATAACCCGAAATGAGACCCAGGAAAGCGCCCGCTTCTCAGGCTAGGCCTGACAACTGTAGGAGACAGGCACGCCACACGCCGTATACTTTCTTCAGCGGCGGCCCACAACACTCCATTGCTGCACATTCTAGGCCCGACTAGCCTGAAAAGCCTGACACCTTCACTGGGACCCTCCTTACACCTCTCTGTCTGCAAAGGCACGTACATGAGCCCAGGACTTTTCAAACGAGATGCCTGCAGAATTTGCATTAACTCCTCCCCTTGACCATAAGTGCAACGACGCCCGCTGATTAGTCGGCCTGCCGTTCCGTCCTCGTCTCCCCAGGCAATTAATCACACTGTCTGCCCAGCTTCTTTCGGAATATTCACAGCATGTCACAGAAACAGCACTTCAAGGTGCATCACAATTGTTTCTCGGGCCACCGGCAAGTAAATAGACAAGGAAGCTGCATGCTGCAACAGCAGGGTTCTAAAAGGTGTGTCATAATCCTCACTTGCCTTTATTCCGTCACTGGGTCCACAAGAGGGAGACACACTACGTCAGATTAATAGTTTCATTCATTCGGAGATCCAATTGAATTAGCAAATCACAAGTTGCTCCATTAAAGAAATAATTGGATCAATGTAGTAATCCTTTTGGACAAAGAAAAGGGTCTTCTTATCTGCAAATGCTTGTTTGCTAAAAGATAAGAAACAAAACAACAAAAATACACAATAAATTGACACGAAATAAGACACAGGAGACAAAAATCTGTTCTTATGGATTTTGGTTGCTGAAAAGAGACATGATTCTATTTTTTGATAACTGGATAAGAGAAGTGCACCGGTCCTGGAAGTACTGCAATACCAGGTCAATGCGTGGAGTGGACAGAGCAAGCTCTTCTTCCATCTCCCTGTTCTAAAAATCCATTTAATATATGGCCCCCAGATAGGGGGCGTATCAGATATTAAACTGATAAGAACAGATTTTTTTTTTTTTTATTGAAAGCCTAGGTAGTCTGAAAGACTCCAATCAGTGCTCTCGTGCCCAAGTGTCCGAAAAAATAAGTGAAAACTTAAAAAACGTGCACAAGGGATGCAGAACTGGCCCTCCTCAATAAAGGAAAGGCCCTAGTCCCCGACCCCCGGATCCATAAGGACCCTTAGGGGGCAAGGGTCTTCAGACCCCCCTTCGCTGCGAGGCTAGGGGGGGTCCCTTTGGCCCTGGGATCCACCGAGGCTTCACCCAGGGCTCGACAACTAGCTCACCCCCGGGAGGGTGAGCCAACGATGGGGTTTTCAGGGGGACCGGAACCTGATGGCCACACAGCCCCCCCTAGATCTTCGGGGGTATAGAGCCCATAAGGACCTTATCCGCACCCTAAAATCCGTGAGTAAAACATAGAAAAAAGTGGAGTGACAAAACAGGTGAGAAAATAAATAGTGCCGTGTATAACGGCCCCAGCCTTTCGGCCGAGATTTTAAAAATTATTCCTGCCTAGCCAAAAGGCCGGGGCAAGGAAAGGTGTGTGGCTTGAAAGTGGGGTTTGTGCAAAGTGCCGTATCAAGTGAGGGTCCCACGCCCCAGGTGATTATGGCACCCCTGGGTCACCACTCCAGGGGCACTAGCCCAGGCTTTCAAAGCCACCGGCCTTCTGGCCAGACCAAGCTTTCCCATGGTCCTTTCAGGCACAGGCAAACCCTACTCAGACAGGTACTCACTTGATCTTAGCCAAAAGGCCGAGAAGCGATAACCCGAAATGAGACCCAGGAAAGCGCCCGCTTCTCAGGCTAGGCCTGACAACTGTAGGAGACAGGCACGCCACACGCCGTATACTTTCTTCAGCGGCGGCCCACAACACTCCATTGCTGCACATTCTAGGCCCGACTAGCCTGAAAAGCCTGACACCTTCACTGGGACCCTCCTTACACCTCTCTGTCTGCAAAGGCACGTACATGAGCCCAGGACTTTTCAAACGAGATGCCTGCAGAATTTGCATTAACTCCTCCCCTTGACCATAAGTGCAACGACGCCCGCTGATTAGTCGGCCTGCCGTTCCGTCCTCGTCTCCCCAGGCAATTAATCACACTGTCTGCCCAGCTTCTTTCGGAATATTCACAGCATGTCACAGAAACAGCACTTCAAGGTGCATCACAATTGTTTCTCGGGCCACCGGCAAGTAAATAGACAAGGAAGCTGCATGCTGCAACAGCAGGGTTCTAAAAGGTGTGTCATAATCCTCACTTGCCTTTATTCCGTCACTGGGTCCACAAGAGGGAGACACACTACGTCAGATTAATAGTTTCATTCATTCGGAGATCCAATTGAATTAGCAAATCACAAGTTGCTCCATTAAAGAAATAATTGGATCAATGTAGTAATCCTTTTGGACAAAGAAAAGGGTCTTCTTATCTGCAAATGCTTGTTTGCTAAAAGATAAGAAACAAAACAACAAAAATACACAATAAATTGACACGAAATAAGACACAGGAGACAAAAATCTGTTCTTATGGATTTTGGTTGCTGAAAAGAGACATGATTCTATTTTTTGATAACTGGATAAGAGAAGTGCACCGGTCCTGGAAGTACTGCAATACCAGGTCAATGCGTGGAGTGGACAGAGCAAGCTCTTCTTCCATCTCCCTGTTCTAAAAATCCATTTAATATATGGCCCCCAGATAGGGGGCGTATCAGATATTAAACTGATAAGAACAGATACTACACTTGATCTTAGCCAAAAGGCCGAGAAGCGATAACCCGAAATGAGACCCAGGAAAGCGCCCGCTTCTCAGGCTAGGCCTGACAACTGTAGGAGACAGGCACGCCACACGCCGTATACTTTCTTCAGCGGCGGCCCACAACACTCCATTGCTGCACATTCTAGGCCCGACTAGCCTGAAAAGCCTGACACCTTCACTGGGACCCTCCTTACACCTCTCTGTCTGCAAAGGCACGTACATGAGCCCAGGACTTTTCAAACGAGATGCCTGCAGAATTTGCATTAACTCCTCCCCTTGACCATAAGTGCAACGACGCCCGCTGATTAGTCGGCCTGCCGTTCCGTCCTCGTCTCCCCAGGCAATTAATCACACTGTCTGCCCAGCTTCTTTCGGAATATTCACAGCATGTCACAGAAACAGCACTTCAAGGTGCATCACAATTGTTTCTCGGGCCACCGGCAAGTAAATAGACAAGGAAGCTGCATGCTGCAACAGCAGGGTTCTAAAAGGTGTGTCATAATCCTCACTTGCCTTTATTCCGTCACTGGGTCCACAAGAGGGAGACACACTACGTCAGATTAATAGTTTCATTCATTCGGAGATCCAATTGAATTAGCAAATCACAAGTTGCTCCATTAAAGAAATAATTGGATCAATGTAGTAATCCTTTTGGACAAAGAAAAGGGTCTTCTTATCTGCAAATGCTTGTTTGCTAAAAGATAAGAAACAAAACAACAAAAATACACAATAAATTGACACGAAATAAGACACAGGAGACAAAAATCTGTTCTTATGGATTTTGGTTGCTGAAAAGAGACATGATTCTATTTTTTGATAACTGGATAAGAGAAGTGCACCGGTCCTGGAAGTACTGCAATACCAGGTCAATGCGTGGAGTGGACAGAGCAAGCTCTTCTTCCATCTCCCTGTTCTAAAAATCCATTTAATATATGGCCCCCAGATAGGGGGCGTATCAGATATTAAACTGATAAGAACAGATACTACACTTGATCTTAGCCAAAAGGCCGAGAAGCGATAACCCGAAATGAGACCCAGGAAAGCGCCCGCTTCTCAGGCTAGGCCTGACAACTGTAGGAGACAGGCACGCCACACGCCGTATACTTTCTTCAGCGGCGGCCCACAACACTCCATTGCTGCACATTCTAGGCCCGACTAGCCTGAAAAGCCTGACACCTTCACTGGGACCCTCCTTACACCTCTCTGTCTGCAAAGGCACGTACATGAGCCCAGGACTTTTCAAACGAGATGCCTGCAGAATTTGCATTAACTCCTCCCCTTGACCATAAGTGCAACGACGCCCGCTGATTAGTCGGCCTGCCGTTCCGTCCTCGTCTCCCCAGGCAATTAATCACACTGTCTGCCCAGCTTCTTTCGGAATATTCACAGCATGTCACAGAAACAGCACTTCAAGGTGCATCACAATTGTTTCTCGGGCCACCGGCAAGTAAATAGACAAGGAAGCTGCATGCTGCAACAGCAGGGTTCTAAAAGGTGTGTCATAATCCTCACTTGCCTTTATTCCGTCACTGGGTCCACAAGAGGGAGACACACTACGTCAGATTAATAGTTTCATTCATTCGGAGATCCAATTGAATTAGCAAATCACAAGTTGCTCCATTAAAGAAATAATTGGATCAATGTAGTAATCCTTTTGGACAAAGAAAAGGGTCTTCTTATCTGCAAATGCTTGTTTGCTAAAAGATAAGAAACAAAACAACAAAAATACACAATAAATTGACACGAAATAAGACACAGGAGACAAAAATCTGTTCTTATGGATTTTGGTTGCTGAAAAGAGACATGATTCTATTTTTTGATAACTGGATAAGAGAAGTGCACCGGTCCTGGAAGTACTGCAATACCAGGTCAATGCGTGGAGTGGACAGAGCAAGCTCTTCTTCCATCTCCCTGTTCTAAAAATCCATTTAATATATGGCCCCCAGATAGGGGGCGTATCAGATATTAAACTGATAAGAACAGATACTACACTTGATCTTAGCCAAAAGGCCGAGAAGCGATAACCCGAAATGAGACCCAGGAAAGCGCCCGCTTCTCAGGCTAGGCCTGACAACTGTAGGAGACAGGCACGCCACACGCCGTATACTTTCTTCAGCGGCGGCCCACAACACTCCATTGCTGCACATTCTAGGCCCGACTAGCCTGAAAAGCCTGACACCTTCACTGGGACCCTCCTTACACCTCTCTGTCTGCAAAGGCACGTACATGAGCCCAGGACTTTTCAAACGAGATGCCTGCAGAATTTGCATTAACTCCTCCCCTTGACCATAAGTGCAACGACGCCCGCTGATTAGTCGGCCTGCCGTTCCGTCCTCGTCTCCCCAGGCAATTAATCACACTGTCTGCCCAGCTTCTTTCGGAATATTCACAGCATGTCACAGAAACAGCACTTCAAGGTGCATCACAATTGTTTCTCGGGCCACCGGCAAGTAAATAGACAAGGAAGCTGCATGCTGCAACAGCAGGGTTCTAAAAGGTGTGTCATAATCCTCACTTGCCTTTATTCCGTCACTGGGTCCACAAGAGGGAGACACACTACGTCAGATTAATAGTTTCATTCATTCGGAGATCCAATTGAATTAGCAAATCACAAGTTGCTCCATTAAAGAAATAATTGGATCAATGTAGTAATCCTTTTGGACAAAGAAAAGGGTCTTCTTATCTGCAAATGCTTGTTTGCTAAAAGATAAGAAACAAAACAACAAAAATACACAATAAATTGACACGAAATAAGACACAGGAGACAAAAATCTGTTCTTATGGATTTTGGTTGCTGAAAAGAGACATGATTCTATTTTTTGATAACTGGATAAGAGAAGTGCACCGGTCCTGGAAGTACTGCAATACCAGGTCAATGCGTGGAGTGGACAGAGCAAGCTCTTCTTCCATCTCCCTGTTCTAAAAATCCATTTAATATATGGCCCCCAGATAGGGGGCGTATCAGATATTAAACTGATAAGAACAGATTTTTTTTTTTTTTTTTTTTTTTTTTCTTTTTTTCTTTTTTTTTTTTTTTTCTCTTTTTTTTTTTTCTTTTTTTTTTTTTTTTCTTTTCCATTCAGGTTAAAATTTACAATCAAGTACCCTATATGGGTTATCTATCACCGTTACTTCACTGTGATTTCTTTAACTCATCATTATGGAAAAAAAAATTCTACTTTAAATTGATCAAATTTTAAATACCTTTTACATCTCTCACAAAAAAACACCATCAACACAAACTGGGTCTCATCACCCTCCCCACTTACACATGAAAACCATCACCCACATTCCACCCTCACCAACTATCTATGCCTAACAAGATACTTCCACTTTAGAAATTTCCAAATACCCTCAGCATCATCACTCCCTTTGTTTCTCCTATCCCACAGGTATACAGTATACAACCTACCCATAACCATCTTAATACACTCTCTTTCAGCAATTTCATCTCTTTTAAACACCAACACATTCCTTGCGTCCCACAAGGACTCAAAAACACATACCATCAACAGCCACAAAATCCTCTTATTCACTTCACCACAAGCACCCAAACCAAACAAAGCCACTTTCCACGTCGTCTTACACACCCCAGTTAATTCTTTACACAAACATCCTAGCCCTTTCCATACCCCCTGAGCATACTTACAATTCCATGCAACATGCAAAATACTTTCACGCCCCCCACATCCACTTCTAGGACACACATCCGATTTAACCAAATCACGCTTTTTTTGTACTTCCCTCACAGGCAGAACCCCATGCAAAACCAACCACATAATCTCACGTTGTCTATTACTCATCCCCCCCATACTCACATTCTTCCACGTATTCTCAGCTTCCCAGGACCTCATACACTCAATACCGCACATAATTTCTCTACCACGCAAAACATTCATAATTTTCTTTTTATCCCTAAACTCTTCCTTACTCATACTCCCCAAGTCCCACTTTCTCACAAAACTTTCAATCACCTTATACCACCCAACCACCTCAAATGCCATTGGACAGCTTAAATTTCTTTCATTCCACTTCAATCTACACAACATCCACCCAGCCATATATTTCATCATACATGCCGCCTTGCTTTCTCTCTCACATAACCTCAACACCTGTACCACATAATTCACACCCAAATACACTTCCACATTCGGAAACTCCATTCCACCTTTCAGTCTTCCTTTCATCACAAATTCTCTCTTCAATCGCTCCATCCTGCACCCCCAAAAAAACAAAAACAACATTCTATTAATCCTTTTCAATACAAAAACACCAGGCGGAAACACATTCGCAATATACAGCAACATAGGCAACACAATAGCTTTCACTATTAACACTCTTCCAATCATAGTCAACTTTCTCAAACACCAAAAACTCAACTTTTTCTCAATCTTCTTTCTCACCTCCTCCCAACTCTCTTTCCCTTTCAAATCATAGTTGAACACCACTCCTAATATTTTAACACCACCCTGCACACATTCCATTTCTCTATCATACACCCTCCCCTCCCCAAACATCTTAATTTTTGATTTCCCCCAATTTAGTTTAAAAGCGGACGCTCCACAAAAGATTCTAATTAGTAATTTTGCCCTATCCAGCGCCACTTTGTTTTCCCCCACAATCACCACATCATCCATATATCCTAACACCTTCACACACCTACCACCACTCCCCGGAATCGTCACCCCTCTCATTACTTTATCTCTCCTCAACATACACAACAATGGCTCTATCACACAAATAAAAACAATCGGCGACAAAGGACAACCCTGTCTTACTCCAGACTCAATCCTCACACTCTCAGTCAAAAAGCCATTCACCAATATTTTGCTCGTTACCCCATCATACATTCCTCTAACTTGCCTCACCAATTCCACCGGAAATCCCATTCTTAACAAAACATTCAACATGAAAACATGAGACACTCTGTCAAAAGCCTTTTCAAAATCTAAAGCCATCAGATACACCCTACTTCCTCTCCTCATTCCATCACCAATCATATCCCTTATCAACATCAAACTATCACTTATCCTCCTTTCAGGCACCGCACACACTTGATCTTCCCCAATCACTTGTTCAATCACACCTCTCATTCTATTAGCTACAACTTTCGCAAACAACTTATAATCAACATTCAACAACGTAATCGGTCTCCAGTTCCCCAACTCCTTTTTTTCACCTTTCTTAAATATCAACACAACCACACCTTCTTTCATAGAATCACTCACCACCCCATTCATAAACATATACTTTATAATCTCCACCATATCCTGACCAACAATATCCCACCACATACTATAAAACTCGACAGGCAGTCCGTCTTTCCCAGGCGTTTTGTTCCTCATCATCCCATTCATTGCCCTCCTAATTTCATCTTCAGTCACATTCCCAACCAATGAACTACAATCACTCTCATTTACCTTATCCCCAATCGCCCCCAAAACTTCAGTCTCCATACTTACATCACACTCCCTCCTCCCATACAACACGCTATAATACCTCTCAACCTCTTTCAAAACATCACTCCCCCGCGCCTCACTACCGTCTTCTCTCACAATCATTTCCATATCCTTCCTAGCATCACACACCTTCTTGAAAAAAAAACGATTACATTTTTCATCCAACTCCATCTTCTCAACTTTTGCTCTGAACATAATCTTTCGCCCCCTCTCCTCCAAATCTTTTCGAAACAACTCTCTCATCTCCACAATCTCCTCCGTAACATCATACCCACATTCCCTCATCCAAAACAAATACTCTAATCTCTTATTCATACTTTCATACCTTTCCCTCATCCGTCCAGCCTCCTCACGCCCACTTCTCCTAAAAAACACACCAATCCTCTCTTTCACCCAGTCCCACCATACTAAAACATTCTCAAAATCCTTTCTCTTCTTCTTCCATATCCCATAACATTCAAGGAACCGGCTTCTAACACCCTCATACTCCAATAATTTTACATTTAACTTCCATACGCCTCTCCCAAAACTCCCTCCACCCTTACACACAACCTCACATTTCAAACAATCATGGTCCGAGAAACCCACCTTCATCTGCTCAAAACTTACACCCGTGATCTCTTTTGCAGCCAATACATAATCCAACCGTGACTCAATCACACCCCTATCAGCCCTGTAGGTGGCCAGTGGTCCACCTACACAACATTTACTCGCCACATCAACCAGTGCAAAATCCACAATCATTCTTTTCAACATATTTCCAGTGACATCAATCTTTACCTCCTTCCGCTCCCTTTTAACCCCTTTATCAATCATAACATTCATATCTCCTACAATCAAAGCCGGTATCCTGCCAGGCACAAAAAATTCCATTCTCTCAAATAACTCTTTTCGCTCTACCTTATTTACCGGTGCATACACATTGAACACTCTAACCCTCCACCCGCCACAATTTACAATAGCCATCATGCATCTCCCCACCTCAATAATGGTGTACCCCTCAAAACTAAACCCCCTACCCTGCAACAAAATCCCCACACCATCATTCTTATTATTCCTAGACCCACTCCATATTGATTCCCCATGAACCCACTCCTCAGATTTTGGTGCTACATCTATAGCACATTCCTGCAAACAAATAATATTCCCTCCTAATCTACAAACAAAATCCAAGATTGCAGTCCTTCTTCCTTTAGACCGGCATCCTCTTACATTAAGAGAAACAATTGTAACTTTACCTCCCGACAGAAGAATATTTTAAAAGGAGATATTTTCCTTCTACTATCTGGGAAAAACATCAAATAACCCTACACCCCCTTCACCCCTCTCCCTTATCCACATCCACCATATCCTGCAAATTCTCAGTCTCTCCTTCTCCTCCCATATCTCCATCCGAAGCGGGTGTATACGATATGTAGGACCCGCTAGGAAACGGGCCAGGTATCCCCAGAGGGGGCATATTAATCAGCTGTGAGCGTCTGTCATGTATGAAGCCTGACTCCCTCATCGGATCCGGGGACTTTTTCCTTAGTTTTTTTGCCACTCTCCTAGCATAAGTATCGCGGGGGACATGCAGTTGGGCCGGGGTCCGTTTACAAGAGAGGTCTTCATCACTCGTTATTTCGGGTTCTCCCGTATCAAGGACATCAGACTCTGTGCTGATTGGGCTGTCTATTACTCTCAATGATGTCGGACTATATTCAGGCTGGCCTCCTGGAACCACATCAACGGAAAGACCTTCATCACCCGATTCCGTTTCAACTGAGCTACCGACGGAGCTCCTCCTTTCTCCGTCTTCCGTTTTGGCGCGCAAATCACACGCAGCTTCAGTTACAACCGTTTCTTCGGGTACACAGGCAGCTGGACTCATACTGTCAGCCTCGTTCCTCCGCATGTTTTCAGCCTCCTCATCTTCTTGCCTCTTTCTCTCACTTTCCTCGTAATTATACGCATTCTTTCTGGCATACTCCCTATGTGATTGGTTATACTTAGCATCCTCCGTGTATACCTGAGAGCAATATTTTAAGACATGTCCAGGTCGACCACACAAATCACATTTCCTGGGTTCTTTACAGGAACTAGCTTCATGCCCAAGACTTCCACACTTTCTACATCTTCTGGGATTAGGACATTCGTCCTTCAAATGCCCATGTAAAAAGCAGTCCTTACAAAAAGGAGGCTGATCTCTATAATATATGTATCCTCTGAACCCCCCAAGAGAAAACATTGCAGGGGGATGCATCCGCCCTTGATACCCACTCTGATCTGGCTTTAATCTAACCATAAACTTCCAGGTACCATTAAAAATCCCAACACAGTTAATCATTTGTATGCCTAAACGAATAGATTGGCAATATCTTCGTAGGTATGCCCGAATAAGCTGCATTTCCATAAAAGGATTGAAAGCATGGAAAAATAACATTATTTCCTCACCTTCCTCAGGGACTATACGTACTCCCTGCAAAACGGGGTTCCCCTCAGCTTCTTCTATACGGGCTAAAACCTTCTTACAAATCTTAGGCTCAGTAAAGGAAACATCAAACCAACCTTTCGACGAATGTTCCTGGATACAATAGATTTCAAACCTTGAGACCCCGGCCAACTCGATCAAAATCTTCTCCACAAGCGTCTTCACACCTTCACGTAACTTTTCTTTCACCTCGAACCTCACAGTATTTTGAATTCCCGTCATCCTGGCAGCCTCGATAGGCTCCGATACCACTCCAAACGACCAAGGAACCGACCGTTCCTCTCCCTCCTCGTTACCCTAGGGGCCCCCCTCAAAGAAGGACCCCTGAATACCTCCCGACCAGACCAAGCAGGGCAATGAACCCGTACCTGATCTTGGCCGAAAGGCCGAGAAGCGATAACCCGAAATGAGACCCAGGAAAGCGCCCGCTTCTCAGGCTAGGCCTGACAACTGTAGGAGACAGGCACGCCACACGCCGTATACTTTCTTCAGCGGCGGCCCACAACACTCCATTGCTGCACATTCTAGGCCCGACTAGCCTGAAAAGCCTGACACCTTCACTGGGACCCTCCTTACACCTCTCTGTCTGCAAAGGCACGTACATGAGCCCAGGACTTTTCAAACGAGATGCCTGCAGAATTTGCATTAACTCCTCCCCTTGACCATAAGTGCAACGACGCCCGCTGATTAGTCGGCCTGCCGTTCCGTCCTCGTCTCCCCAGGCAATTAATCACACTGTCTGCCCAGCTTCTTTCGGAATATTCACAGCATGTCACAGAAACAGCACTTCAAGGTGCATCACAATTGTTTCTCGGGCCACCGGCAAGTAAATAGACAAGGAAGCTGCATGCTGCAACAGCAGGGTTCTAAAAGGTGTGTCATAATCCTCACTTGCCTTTATTCCGTCACTGGGTCCACAAGAGGGAGACACACTACGTCAGATTAATAGTTTCATTCATTCGGAGATCCAATTGAATTAGCAAATCACAAGTTGCTCCATTAAAGAAATAATTGGATCAATGTAGTAATCCTTTTGGACAAAGAAAAGGGTCTTCTTATCTGCAAATGCTTGTTTGCTAAAAGATAAGAAACAAAACAACAAAAATACACAATAAATTGACACGAAATAAGACACAGGAGACAAAAATCTGTTCTTATGGATTTTGGTTGCTGAAAAGAGACATGATTCTATTTTTTGATAACTGGATAAGAGAAGTGCACCGGTCCTGGAAGTACTGCAATACCAGGTCAATGCGTGGAGTGGACAGAGCAAGCTCTTCTTCCATCTCCCTGTTCTAAAAATCCATTTAATATATGGCCCCCAGATAGGGGGCGTATCAGATATTAAACTGATAAGAACAGATACTACACTTGATCTTAGCCAAAAGGCCGAGAAGCGATAACCCGAAATGAGACCCAGGAAAGCGCCCGCTTCTCAGGCTAGGCCTGACAACTGTAGGAGACAGGCACGCCACACGCCGTATACTTTCTTCAGCGGCGGCCCACAACACTCCATTGCTGCACATTCTAGGCCCGACTAGCCTGAAAAGCCTGACACCTTCACTGGGACCCTCCTTACACCTCTCTGTCTGCAAAGGCACGTACATGAGCCCAGGACTTTTCAAACGAGATGCCTGCAGAATTTGCATTAACTCCTCCCCTTGACCATAAGTGCAACGACGCCCGCTGATTAGTCGGCCTGCCGTTCCGTCCTCGTCTCCCCAGGCAATTAATCACACTGTCTGCCCAGCTTCTTTCGGAATATTCACAGCATGTCACAGAAACAGCACTTCAAGGTGCATCACAATTGTTTCTCGGGCCACCGGCAAGTAAATAGACAAGGAAGCTGCATGCTGCAACAGCAGGGTTCTAAAAGGTGTGTCATAATCCTCACTTGCCTTTATTCCGTCACTGGGTCCACAAGAGGGAGACACACTACGTCAGATTAATAGTTTCATTCATTCGGAGATCCAATTGAATTAGCAAATCACAAGTTGCTCCATTAAAGAAATAATTGGATCAATGTAGTAATCCTTTTGGACAAAGAAAAGGGTCTTCTTATCTGCAAATGCTTGTTTGCTAAAAGATAAGAAACAAAACAACAAAAATACACAATAAATTGACACGAAATAAGACACAGGAGACAAAAATCTGTTCTTATGGATTTTGGTTGCTGAAAAGAGACATGATTCTATTTTTTGATAACTGGATAAGAGAAGTGCACCGGTCCTGGAAGTACTGCAATACCAGGTCAATGCGTGGAGTGGACAGAGCAAGCTCTTCTTCCATCTCCCTGTTCTAAAAATCCATTTAATATATGGCCCCCAGATAGGGGGCGTATCAGATATTAAACTGATAAGAACAGATACTACACTTGATCTTAGCCAAAAGGCCGAGAAGCGATAACCCGAAATGAGACCCAGGAAAGCGCCCGCTTCTCAGGCTAGGCCTGACAACTGTAGGAGACAGGCACGCCACACGCCGTATACTTTCTTCAGCGGCGGCCCACAACACTCCATTGCTGCACATTCTAGGCCCGACTAGCCTGAAAAGCCTGACACCTTCACTGGGACCCTCCTTACACCTCTCTGTCTGCAAAGGCACGTACATGAGCCCAGGACTTTTCAAACGAGATGCCTGCAGAATTTGCATTAACTCCTCCCCTTGACCATAAGTGCAACGACGCCCGCTGATTAGTCGGCCTGCCGTTCCGTCCTCGTCTCCCCAGGCAATTAATCACACTGTCTGCCCAGCTTCTTTCGGAATATTCACAGCATGTCACAGAAACAGCACTTCAAGGTGCATCACAATTGTTTCTCGGGCCACCGGCAAGTAAATAGACAAGGAAGCTGCATGCTGCAACAGCAGGGTTCTAAAAGGTGTGTCATAATCCTCACTTGCCTTTATTCCGTCACTGGGTCCACAAGAGGGAGACACACTACGTCAGATTAATAGTTTCATTCATTCGGAGATCCAATTGAATTAGCAAATCACAAGTTGCTCCATTAAAGAAATAATTGGATCAATGTAGTAATCCTTTTGGACAAAGAAAAGGGTCTTCTTATCTGCAAATGCTTGTTTGCTAAAAGATAAGAAACAAAACAACAAAAATACACAATAAATTGACACGAAATAAGACACAGGAGACAAAAATCTGTTCTTATGGATTTTGGTTGCTGAAAAGAGACATGATTCTATTTTTTGATAACTGGATAAGAGAAGTGCACCGGTCCTGGAAGTACTGCAATACCAGGTCAATGCGTGGAGTGGACAGAGCAAGCTCTTCTTCCATCTCCCTGTTCTAAAAATCCATTTAATATATGGCCCCCAGATAGGGGGCGTATCAGATATTAAACTGATAAGAACAGATACTACACTTGATCTTAGCCAAAAGGCCGAGAAGCGATAACCCGAAATGAGACCCAGGAAAGCGCCCGCTTCTCAGGCTAGGCCTGACAACTGTAGGAGACAGGCACGCCACACGCCGTATACTTTCTTCAGCGGCGGCCCACAACACTCCATTGCTGCACATTCTAGGCCCGACTAGCCTGAAAAGCCTGACACCTTCACTGGGACCCTCCTTACACCTCTCTGTCTGCAAAGGCACGTACATGAGCCCAGGACTTTTCAAACGAGATGCCTGCAGAATTTGCATTAACTCCTCCCCTTGACCATAAGTGCAACGACGCCCGCTGATTAGTCGGCCTGCCGTTCCGTCCTCGTCTCCCCAGGCAATTAATCACACTGTCTGCCCAGCTTCTTTCGGAATATTCACAGCATGTCACAGAAACAGCACTTCAAGGTGCATCACAATTGTTTCTCGGGCCACCGGCAAGTAAATAGACAAGGAAGCTGCATGCTGCAACAGCAGGGTTCTAAAAGGTGTGTCATAATCCTCACTTGCCTTTATTCCGTCACTGGGTCCACAAGAGGGAGACACACTACGTCAGATTAATAGTTTCATTCATTCGGAGATCCAATTGAATTAGCAAATCACAAGTTGCTCCATTAAAGAAATAATTGGATCAATGTAGTAATCCTTTTGGACAAAGAAAAGGGTCTTCTTATCTGCAAATGCTTGTTTGCTAAAAGATAAGAAACAAAACAACAAAAATACACAATAAATTGACACGAAATAAGACACAGGAGACAAAAATCTGTTCTTATGGATTTTGGTTGCTGAAAAGAGACATGATTCTATTTTTTGATAACTGGATAAGAGAAGTGCACCGGTCCTGGAAGTACTGCAATACCAGGTCAATGCGTGGAGTGGACAGAGCAAGCTCTTCTTCCATCTCCCTGTTCTAAAAATCCATTTAATATATGGCCCCCAGATAGGGGGCGTATCAGATATTAAACTGATAAGAACAGATACTACACTTGATCTTAGCCAAAAGGCCGAGAAGCGATAACCCGAAATGAGACCCAGGAAAGCGCCCGCTTCTCAGGCTAGGCCTGACAACTGTAGGAGACAGGCACGCCACACGCCGTATACTTTCTTCAGCGGCGGCCCACAACACTCCATTGCTGCACATTCTAGGCCCGACTAGCCTGAAAAGCCTGACACCTTCACTGGGACCCTCCTTACACCTCTCTGTCTGCAAAGGCACGTACATGAGCCCAGGACTTTTCAAACGAGATGCCTGCAGAATTTGCATTAACTCCTCCCCTTGACCATAAGTGCAACGACGCCCGCTGATTAGTCGGCCTGCCGTTCCGTCCTCGTCTCCCCAGGCAATTAATCACACTGTCTGCCCAGCTTCTTTCGGAATATTCACAGCATGTCACAGAAACAGCACTTCAAGGTGCATCACAATTGTTTCTCGGGCCACCGGCAAGTAAATAGACAAGGAAGCTGCATGCTGCAACAGCAGGGTTCTAAAAGGTGTGTCATAATCCTCACTTGCCTTTATTCCGTCACTGGGTCCACAAGAGGGAGACACACTACGTCAGATTAATAGTTTCATTCATTCGGAGATCCAATTGAATTAGCAAATCACAAGTTGCTCCATTAAAGAAATAATTGGATCAATGTAGTAATCCTTTTGGACAAAGAAAAGGGTCTTCTTATCTGCAAATGCTTGTTTGCTAAAAGATAAGAAACAAAACAACAAAAATACACAATAAATTGACACGAAATAAGACACAGGAGACAAAAATCTGTTCTTATGGATTTTGGTTGCTGAAAAGAGACATGATTCTATTTTTTGATAACTGGATAAGAGAAGTGCACCGGTCCTGGAAGTACTGCAATACCAGGTCAATGCGTGGAGTGGACAGAGCAAGCTCTTCTTCCATCTCCCTGTTCTAAAAATCCATTTAATATATGGCCCCCAGATAGGGGGCGTATCAGATATTAAACTGATAAGAACAGATACTACACTTGATCTTAGCCAAAAGGCCGAGAAGCGATAACCCGAAATGAGACCCAGGAAAGCGCCCGCTTCTCAGGCTAGGCCTGACAACTGTAGGAGACAGGCACGCCACACGCCGTATACTTTCTTCAGCGGCGGCCCACAACACTCCATTGCTGCACATTCTAGGCCCGACTAGCCTGAAAAGCCTGACACCTTCACTGGGACCCTCCTTACACCTCTCTGTCTGCAAAGGCACGTACATGAGCCCAGGACTTTTCAAACGAGATGCCTGCAGAATTTGCATTAACTCCTCCCCTTGACCATAAGTGCAACGACGCCCGCTGATTAGTCGGCCTGCCGTTCCGTCCTCGTCTCCCCAGGCAATTAATCACACTGTCTGCCCAGCTTCTTTCGGAATATTCACAGCATGTCACAGAAACAGCACTTCAAGGTGCATCACAATTGTTTCTCGGGCCACCGGCAAGTAAATAGACAAGGAAGCTGCATGCTGCAACAGCAGGGTTCTAAAAGGTGTGTCATAATCCTCACTTGCCTTTATTCCGTCACTGGGTCCACAAGAGGGAGACACACTACGTCAGATTAATAGTTTCATTCATTCGGAGATCCAATTGAATTAGCAAATCACAAGTTGCTCCATTAAAGAAATAATTGGATCAATGTAGTAATCCTTTTGGACAAAGAAAAGGGTCTTCTTATCTGCAAATGCTTGTTTGCTAAAAGATAAGAAACAAAACAACAAAAATACACAATAAATTGACACGAAATAAGACACAGGAGACAAAAATCTGTTCTTATGGATTTTGGTTGCTGAAAAGAGACATGATTCTATTTTTTGATAACTGGATAAGAGAAGTGCACCGGTCCTGGAAGTACTGCAATACCAGGTCAATGCGTGGAGTGGACAGAGCAAGCTCTTCTTCCATCTCCCTGTTCTAAAAATCCATTTAATATATGGCCCCCAGATAGGGGGCGTATCAGATATTAAACTGATAAGAACAGATACTACACTTGATCTTAGCCAAAAGGCCGAGAAGCGATAACCCGAAATGAGACCCAGGAAAGCGCCCGCTTCTCAGGCTAGGCCTGACAACTGTAGGAGACAGGCACGCCACACGCCGTATACTTTCTTCAGCGGCGGCCCACAACACTCCATTGCTGCACATTCTAGGCCCGACTAGCCTGAAAAGCCTGACACCTTCACTGGGACCCTCCTTACACCTCTCTGTCTGCAAAGGCACGTACATGAGCCCAGGACTTTTCAAACGAGATGCCTGCAGAATTTGCATTAACTCCTCCCCTTGACCATAAGTGCAACGACGCCCGCTGATTAGTCGGCCTGCCGTTCCGTCCTCGTCTCCCCAGGCAATTAATCACACTGTCTGCCCAGCTTCTTTCGGAATATTCACAGCATGTCACAGAAACAGCACTTCAAGGTGCATCACAATTGTTTCTCGGGCCACCGGCAAGTAAATAGACAAGGAAGCTGCATGCTGCAACAGCAGGGTTCTAAAAGGTGTGTCATAATCCTCACTTGCCTTTATTCCGTCACTGGGTCCACAAGAGGGAGACACACTACGTCAGATTAATAGTTTCATTCATTCGGAGATCCAATTGAATTAGCAAATCACAAGTTGCTCCATTAAAGAAATAATTGGATCAATGTAGTAATCCTTTTGGACAAAGAAAAGGGTCTTCTTATCTGCAAATGCTTGTTTGCTAAAAGATAAGAAACAAAACAACAAAAATACACAATAAATTGACACGAAATAAGACACAGGAGACAAAAATCTGTTCTTATGGATTTTGGTT
Source organism: Mixophyes australis (assembly GCA_036250195.1). Lineage (NCBI taxonomy): Eukaryota > Metazoa > Chordata > Amphibia > Anura > Limnodynastidae > Mixophyes > Mixophyes australis. The sequence goes on along the minus strand of JAVHZZ010000359.1, from coordinate 30,596 downwards.
GCTGAAAAGAGACATGATTCTATTTTTTGATAACTGGATAAGAGAAGTGCACCGGTCCTGGAAGTACTGCAATACCAGGTCAATGCGTGGAGTGGACAGAGCAAGCTCTTCTTCCATCTCCCTGTTCTAAAAATCCATTTAATATATGGCCCCCAGATAGGGGGCGTATCAGATATTAAACTGATAAGAACAGATACTACACTTGATCTTAGCCAAAAGGCCGAGAAGCGATAACCCGAAATGAGACCCAGGAAAGCGCCCGCTTCTCAGGCTAGGCCTGACAACTGTAGGAGACAGGCACGCCACACGCCGTATACTTTCTTCAGCGGCGGCCCACAACACTCCATTGCTGCACATTCTAGGCCCGACTAGCCTGAAAAGCCTGACACCTTCACTGGGACCCTCCTTACACCTCTCTGTCTGCAAAGGCACGTACATGAGCCCAGGACTTTTCAAACGAGATGCCTGCAGAATTTGCATTAACTCCTCCCCTTGACCATAAGTGCAACGACGCCCGCTGATTAGTCGGCCTGCCGTTCCGTCCTCGTCTCCCCAGGCAATTAATCACACTGTCTGCCCAGCTTCTTTCGGAATATTCACAGCATGTCACAGAAACAGCACTTCAAGGTGCATCACAATTGTTTCTCGGGCCACCGGCAAGTAAATAGACAAGGAAGCTGCATGCTGCAACAGCAGGGTTCTAAAAGGTGTGTCATAATCCTCACTTGCCTTTATTCCGTCACTGGGTCCACAAGAGGGAGACACACTACGTCAGATTAATAGTTTCATTCATTCGGAGATCCAATTGAATTAGCAAATCACAAGTTGCTCCATTAAAGAAATAATTGGATCAATGTAGTAATCCTTTTGGACAAAGAAAAGGGTCTTCTTATCTGCAAATGCTTGTTTGCTAAAAGATAAGAAACAAAACAACAAAAATACACAATAAATTGACACGAAATAAGACACAGGAGACAAAAATCTGTTCTTATGGATTTTGGTTGCTGAAAAGAGACATGATTCTATTTTTTGATAACTGGATAAGAGAAGTGCACCGGTCCTGGAAGTACTGCAATACCAGGTCAATGCGTGGAGTGGACAGAGCAAGCTCTTCTTCCATCTCCCTGTTCTAAAAATCCATTTAATATATGGCCCCCAGATAGGGGGCGTATCAGATATTAAACTGATAAGAACAGATACTACACTTGATCTTAGCCAAAAGGCCGAGAAGCGATAACCCGAAATGAGACCCAGGAAAGCGCCCGCTTCTCAGGCTAGGCCTGACAACTGTAGGAGACAGGCACGCCACACGCCGTATACTTTCTTCAGCGGCGGCCCACAACACTCCATTGCTGCACATTCTAGGCCCGACTAGCCTGAAAAGCCTGACACCTTCACTGGGACCCTCCTTACACCTCTCTGTCTGCAAAGGCACGTACATGAGCCCAGGACTTTTCAAACGAGATGCCTGCAGAATTTGCATTAACTCCTCCCCTTGACCATAAGTGCAACGACGCCCGCTGATTAGTCGGCCTGCCGTTCCGTCCTCGTCTCCCCAGGCAATTAATCACACTGTCTGCCCAGCTTCTTTCGGAATATTCACAGCATGTCACAGAAACAGCACTTCAAGGTGCATCACAATTGTTTCTCGGGCCACCGGCAAGTAAATAGACAAGGAAGCTGCATGCTGCAACAGCAGGGTTCTAAAAGGTGTGTCATAATCCTCACTTGCCTTTATTCCGTCACTGGGTCCACAAGAGGGAGACACACTACGTCAGATTAATAGTTTCATTCATTCGGAGATCCAATTGAATTAGCAAATCACAAGTTGCTCCATTAAAGAAATAATTGGATCAATGTAGTAATCCTTTTGGACAAAGAAAAGGGTCTTCTTATCTGCAAATGCTTGTTTGCTAAAAGATAAGAAACAAAACAACAAAAATACACAATAAATTGACACGAAATAAGACACAGGAGACAAAAATCTGTTCTTATGGATTTTGGTTGCTGAAAAGAGACATGATTCTATTTTTTGATAACTGGATAAGAGAAGTGCACCGGTCCTGGAAGTACTGCAATACCAGGTCAATGCGTGGAGTGGACAGAGCAAGCTCTTCTTCCATCTCCCTGTTCTAAAAATCCATTTAATATATGGCCCCCAGATAGGGGGCGTATCAGATATTAAACTGATAAGAACAGATACTACACTTGATCTTAGCCAAAAGGCCGAGAAGCGATAACCCGAAATGAGACCCAGGAAAGCGCCCGCTTCTCAGGCTAGGCCTGACAACTGTAGGAGACAGGCACGCCACACGCCGTATACTTTCTTCAGCGGCGGCCCACAACACTCCATTGCTGCACATTCTAGGCCCGACTAGCCTGAAAAGCCTGACACCTTCACTGGGACCCTCCTTACACCTCTCTGTCTGCAAAGGCACGTACATGAGCCCAGGACTTTTCAAACGAGATGCCTGCAGAATTTGCATTAACTCCTCCCCTTGACCATAAGTGCAACGACGCCCGCTGATTAGTCGGCCTGCCGTTCCGTCCTCGTCTCCCCAGGCAATTAATCACACTGTCTGCCCAGCTTCTTTCGGAATATTCACAGCATGTCACAGAAACAGCACTTCAAGGTGCATCACAATTGTTTCTCGGGCCACCGGCAAGTAAATAGACAAGGAAGCTGCATGCTGCAACAGCAGGGTTCTAAAAGGTGTGTCATAATCCTCACTTGCCTTTATTCCGTCACTGGGTCCACAAGAGGGAGACACACTACGTCAGATTAATAGTTTCATTCATTCGGAGATCCAATTGAATTAGCAAATCACAAGTTGCTCCATTAAAGAAATAATTGGATCAATGTAGTAATCCTTTTGGACAAAGAAAAGGGTCTTCTTATCTGCAAATGCTTGTTTGCTAAAAGATAAGAAACAAAACAACAAAAATACACAATAAATTGACACGAAATAAGACACAGGAGACAAAAATCTGTTCTTATGGATTTTGGTTGCTGAAAAGAGACATGATTCTATTTTTTGATAACTGGATAAGAGAAGTGCACCGGTCCTGGAAGTACTGCAATACCAGGTCAATGCGTGGAGTGGACAGAGCAAGCTCTTCTTCCATCTCCCTGTTCTAAAAATCCATTTAATATATGGCCCCCAGATAGGGGGCGTATCAGATATTAAACTGATAAGAACAGATTTTTTGATTGAAAAAGTAGCTTTATTTTGTATAAAGTACAAAAAACACAGTTCATACATTTCATTCAAGTGTACACAGTACACCGTAAGACATGATCATGCATACGTTTTAGCACAATACAGGGCATAAAGTACAAGACATGACATCCTACACTATATACATCAAGTACTGCACTAACCATTCAAACTTTACCGCGTATCACAGTGCAATAAAATAACATTGGATGTGAGGGGGAGGTAGGTGAGAGGGGTAGGGAGATGGAGTCACGAGCAAAAAGTTTTTATTGAGGACAGACACAAAGGGAAGGGTGCATAAATAGACATGACATTCAATAATACTTCATGCTGTGAAGGGGAATGGGTTGGAGGGGGAAAGGGGGGGGAGCACAAACCAAAGTTTTTTATTGAAAATAGACACAATGGGGAGGAGGAGAAGAGGAGACATCAATCAATCAATTACAATCAATCGTCGTCTTCATCTTCCTCAGGACTGTCAAGGGTGTTATAGTCTCTTAACAGGCTATGGATAAGCCTGCGACAGTCCTGGATGGTCATCTTCTCCCGCTTCAAGATGAGGCGGTTCCTGGCAAGCCACATAGCGTCCTTAAAACAGTTCATAAGGCGCCAGGCCTCCTGGATTGCCTCAACGGTGTGAGTCCCAGGAAATAATCCATAAAATACCGAATGGTATGAAAGGCAAGTCCTGGGCACACTGTCCTTAAGTTCATGTTCCAGGGCATCCAACAATGCCTGTGCAGTGGGACAGTCCCAAAAGATATGTTGAGCAGTCTCCCTCTTGGTAATACAAAAGGGGCAGTGAACATATCTGCACAGGTTCCGGGAGTGCATAAATGTCCTGAGGGGCAAACCCCCCTGAATGGCCATCCATGCAATGTCTTTATGTCCATTAGTTAGTCTCTTAGAGGCCACATTCTCCCAAACATGTTTGGCCGTGGCCACAGGGAGCCCTGGAACAGACTCCATAATGTCCTTAGCTCTGATGAGCTTGTGGATAGTTTTAGGTTTCCACAAGTCTGGTTTAAGTCCCTCCAGATGGTGTTCCCTCACAAATTGTCCAACATCCAGGTAAAACCAAGGTGTAGTCCAGTTGTAAGGGAAGGAGCTGTCCCACTTGTCCCAACCAAGTTTCCTCCAAAGAGGAAGAAGGAAAAAGCGTGACATGGACTTTCCAGCAGAGCAAACGTTCTTTTCAAGGAGTGTCCTGCGGATACAGTTGCAAACAAAGAAAGCCCGCAGCATGGTGGGGATATCAGGGATCCCTTTCCCACCTTTGTGGGGCTCCTTGTACATAACCGACCTCTTCACTCTGTCCATTTTGGAGCCCCAGATGAAGTGAAAGACTGTCCTCGTGATGGTCTTACAGACGGCAGCAAGAGGTGGCCAAGCTTGGGCCGTGTACTGAAGAACGGGAAGAATCTCGTTGCGCAGTACCAGTGCTTTCCCTTCGATGGTAAGGAGTCTGAGGCTCCACAATCCAATCTTTTGTCTGACTGTTGCCAGTCTCTCTTCCCAGCACTTCAGGGCCGCCTCCTCTCCCCCAAACCAAACTCCAAGAATTTTGATGAAGTCCGGCTTGATTGTGAAGGGGAATGCAGCGGGGGATGACAGGTGCCACTGACCAAACAGCATTGCCTCTGACTTCCCGCAGTTGACCTTTGCCCCTGAAGCTTGGCCGAAGTTGTTGCAGGTCTGGACGAGTGCTGTCACCGAACGCTGATCAGCGCAGAAGACAGTGACGTCGTCCATGTAGAGCGAACACTTGGCCTCTAGTCGGTCTGGACCCGGTGCGGTGATCCCTCTGATCTCTGGGTTTCGCCTGATGGACATCGCAAAGAGCTCTATACAACAGACAAAAAGGAGAGGTGAAAGAGGGCAGCCTTGTCTGACCCCAGACAATACAGAGAAGGGGTCAGTCTTCCAGCCGTTCACCAACACAGAGCTGTAAATATCAAGGTACATCAGGTTAACATAAGAACAAAACATATCACCCAATCCAAACCTGCACAGAACCTTACGCATAAAACCATGAGAGACACGATCAAAGGCCTTCTCCTGATCAAGACTGACCAGGGCCACATGTGCATGGCGGTCTTTGATATAATGAACCGTGTCCCTCAGCAGCGCAAGGCTGTCTGCAATCCTTCTACCAGGAATGCCACAAGTCTGATCAGGATGAACAATTCGCCCAATGACAACCTTTAGCCTGTTGGCTAGTACCTTGGCCAAAATCTTGTAGTCCACGTTCAGGAGGGAGATGGGCCTCCAATTTTTGAGGTCACATCTCTCTCCCTTGCGCTTATACAAAATCGTGATCAAGCCCTCTCTCAGAGTAGGAGGCATCCTGCCCTCCACCACCATCTCCCCATACAGCTCTAGCAGGTCCGGGCCAATGAGGTCCCACAGCGCTACATAGAGCTCGGCTGGGAGGCCGTCACTGCCCGGGGTCCTGCCCGGCCTAAAGGATTTAGCGGCAGAGTGCAGCTCCCCCAAGGTGAGGGGGGCATCCATAGCTGCCCTACCTGTAGGATCAATAGGGTTAGTGATACCTGACAGGAAAGATTCAGCTGCGTCGTCGTCTGTAGTCTTAGGGGAGTAGAGTTTGCCGTAGTAGTCTGTGACGACTCCCATGACGCCCTCCTTCCCCCTCCTGGGGGTGCCAGACTCGTCCCGCAGTTCAGTCAGGGGCGTGTGGCCGGAGTGGAGTTTTCTGAAAAAGAAAGAATTACATTTCTCACCCTTCTCCAGATTCTCCACCTTGGAACGGAAGATGATGCGATTGGCCTCTTCCTCGAAGTGCCTTTTCAGGCCCCCCTTGGCCTCAGCCAGATCATCCTTCACATCCCAGCCGCAGAGTTGGAGATCCAGCAGGGACTGCAGCTGGCGCTGAAGCCTCCTGAAGTTTCTCTTCCTCTCGCACGCCTGTTGGCGGCCTTTAGCCTGAAAGAAACTGCGAAACTTGCCCTTGACATACTCCCACCAGTTAGACATACAATCAAAATACATTTTGTCATTTTTCCACATTACATAGGCATCCCTCAGCTCAACCATCACCTCTTCCTTTCCCAGCAGAGCGCAGTTCAGCTTCCAAGAGCCAGGGCCGGGAGGGAACCCGTGACCCAGAACACCTTCAAAGAGAATGGCCCTATGATCAGAGAAAAAGCAGGGAACCATGACATGCCTGTTTTGTCTTACCGCTCTCGATGTAAACACAAAGTCAATCCGGGAACGCACTGAGCCATCGGGGCGGCTCCAAGTATAATTCACAGAGCCGGCCCCCATAGATCCCACTGCATCCCGCAAGGATGCTTCGGCTACCATCTCCTGCAACAACCTGGAAGAAACATCAAGTTTAGCATTAGTACAAGAACTCCTACCATCTTCCTCTATAGGGCAGTTAAAGTCCCCAGCCATCACTACCGCCCTGGTGGTTGCGAGCTGGGCCCGCAGGGTCTGGAAAAGCTCCAAACGCTCATTCTTACCCGGGGATGCATACACACAGATAAGCCTGATAGGCTCACCCGCCCAGGAGCCATCTACGATAAGCAATCTGCCGCAGACAAACTCCTGAACGGAATCTAGTGTGAAGAGGCTTCCCCTGATAAGAATGGCGACCCCTGCAGACTTACAGTCACTCCCCCCAGACCAATAGGAGGGCCCGTGAGACCACTGCCTCCCCAGATGCCTGTAGGAACTAGAGAAAGGGAGAGAACATTCCTGCAACATGTAAACATCACATTTCTGACTGTCAAGAAAGGTAAACACAGACTGACGTCTAATCTTATCCTTCACACTCCTCACATTAATGGTAAAAAGAGAAAAGTTAGCCATTAGTTGGGAGAAAAAAGAGAGTTAGCACAGTCAATACATCAGTTACCCTCCTTGTCCGGTGGGACTTGGTCCGGTCTGCCCGTGTCCCCTTCGGGTGGGAGCAGACCTTTCTCCTCTAGCTGGTCGAATAGGCAGATTTGGGGCAGTTGCAGGAATTCTTCCTCCTCCTGCTCAGAATCCAGCAACTCATCCACCATCTCTACCAGGGCCCCCTCTGACGGGAGGGGGTCCTCTTCCAGTTCGATTGCCTTTTTCTTGGAAGGGTCAGAGTCGCCAGCTGGGCTGTCCAGCTCTTTCCGCTTCCTCCTTTGTTTGTTGTCGTCACCTGCAGACACAAGAGGGAGGAGGGGGGGGAAATCCTCCAGGGAAAGGGAGGGAGCTGCAGTAGCGGTGGAGGGGGTTAGTGCTACTGCAGGGGGAGGGGGTGTTGTGACAGCGGGGAGGGAGGGGGGTGCTGTCACAACAGGGGTGGGAGATATCTTACCAGCTCTTGGCTGCGGTGTGGGCTTCTGTTGCTTCCTCTGGGTTGGCTTGGGCTGCAGGGCAGGGGTAGGTCCGCTTTCCGGCAGTCCAATCCCGGCAGCTGCAGCGTAGGATCTGGCCCTCTGGGGGCAGTCCCTGTAGATGTGGCTGGCCAGGCCACAGAGGTTGCAGGACAATTTTCTTGGGCAATCCTTGGACTCGTGCCCCGCCACCTTGCAGTTCCTGCAGGCTGAGACCTTGCAGCTTCTCGCCATGTGGTCAGCTTCCCCGCATTTCCTGCAGTTCCTCGGCTGATCGGCATAGTGGAGAAGGCCGGCAGAGCCGCCCAGGGCAAAGCTTGATGGCAGGTGTTGGAGTCCGTCAGTTGCCGTGCTGTCTTTCCTCAGTCTGATGATAATGGACCACTTGCCTGTCCAGAAGCCGTTGACATCCAGGATCTTGGAGGGGTCCTTGACCACGGAGCAGAAGCGGCTCAGGAAGGTAGCGATGTCCTTACCAGGGGTGTGAGGATTTCTCATGGAGACCGTGACTCTTCTCTCCTCTCTCTGGATGGGGCAGTTCCCCACGAAGCGGGAGAAGGGAGACTCCGGTCTCGCAGTCTTCACTGCCTCCCAGTACCTCTTACAGATGGCAATGGAGGCGAAGGTGATGTACCAGATCCCTTTCAGGTAGTTCTGCACGCTGAGGGTTTCAGCCTTGGAGAAGCCCTGGTCCAGGATCATCTTCTTGCCGAAGGTCTCGGCCGTCATGTCTGGGACCCTTCCTTCCACTTCCTTCAGCTTCAGGACCACGGTCTGCCTCATCCAGGGTTCCAGAGTGGGGGTCTTCTGGGGGTTGTCCTGGCTGGGCTGGCCTTGTCCGGCAGTAGCAGGGGCAGTGGAGGCAGAGGTTCCGGCCACGGGGGGAGGCTTCGGGGCGGTCGTCTTTCCTCCCTTCTTCCCAGGGGCAGGAGCAGGGGTGGAGGCAGGAGCTGGGGTAGCTGAGGCCATCGTCCTGGCTCTTCCTGGGGCAGAGAGGCTGGTCTTCCGGGGTGGAGGGAGCAGTGCAGATATCCTCCCGCTGGGTAGAGAGGAGCAGGGGCTTCCGCTGAAGAGGAGGCGCTTCTTCCGGTGGGGCAGGGCCCGAGGAGAGGAGGGCTTCTTCAGCCGGAGGTGCTCCCGGCGTCTTCTTCCAGGCAGGGGGGGTCGGCAGCGCTTCTTCCCCGGGGTCGGTCTTCTTGCTCCTGGCCGGCTTTGATCGGGTAACACAAGTCTCAAACAGTTCCTCACCAGGGTTAGAGTGTGCTATCGGATGAGCCACACTCAGGTATGTCCTCTGGGTTTTGGGCAGGAGAGAGACAAGTGCACCATGCAGCAGAGTCTACATCAGCCCCTCACCAATGTTAGAGTGCGCTATCGGATGAGCCACACTCAGCATAACCTCCACCGGGTAGTTGGTAAGCTGATAAGAACAGATACTACACTTGATCTTAGCCAAAAGGCCGAGAAGCGATAACCCGAAATGAGACCCAGGAAAGCGCCCGCTTCTCAGGCTAGGCCTGACAACTGTAGGAGACAGGCACGCCACACGCCGTATACTTTCTTCAGCGGCGGCCCACAACACTCCATTGCTGCACATTCTAGGCCCGACTAGCCTGAAAAGCCTGACACCTTCACTGGGACCCTCCTTACACCTCTCTGTCTGCAAAGGCACGTACATGAGCCCAGGACTTTTCAAACGAGATGCCTGCAGAATTTGCATTAACTCCTCCCCTTGACCATAAGTGCAACGACGCCCGCTGATTAGTCGGCCTGCCGTTCCGTCCTCGTCTCCCCAGGCAATTAATCACACTGTCTGCCCAGCTTCTTTCGGAATATTCACAGCATGTCACAGAAACAGCACTTCAAGGTGCATCACAATTGTTTCTCGGGCCACCGGCAAGTAAATAGACAAGGAAGCTGCATGCTGCAACAGCAGGGTTCTAAAAGGTGTGTCATAATCCTCACTTGCCTTTATTCCGTCACTGGGTCCACAAGAGGGAGACACACTACGTCAGATTAATAGTTTCATTCATTCGGAGATCCAATTGAATTAGCAAATCACAAGTTGCTCCATTAAAGAAATAATTGGATCAATGTAGTAATCCTTTTGGACAAAGAAAAGGGTCTTCTTATCTGCAAATGCTTGTTTGCTAAAAGATAAGAAACAAAACAACAAAAATACACAATAAATTGACACGAAATAAGACACAGGAGACAAAAATCTGTTCTTATGGATTTTGGTTGCTGAAAAGAGACATGATTCTATTTTTTGATAACTGGATAAGAGAAGTGCACCGGTCCTGGAAGTACTGCAATACCAGGTCAATGCGTGGAGTGGACAGAGCAAGCTCTTCTTCCATCTCCCTGTTCTAAAAATCCATTTAATATATGGCCCCCAGATAGGGGGCGTATCAGATATTAAACTGATAAGAACAGATACTACACTTGATCTTAGCCAAAAGGCCGAGAAGCGATAACCCGAAATGAGACCCAGGAAAGCGCCCGCTTCTCAGGCTAGGCCTGACAACTGTAGGAGACAGGCACGCCACACGCCGTATACTTTCTTCAGCGGCGGCCCACAACACTCCATTGCTGCACATTCTAGGCCCGACTAGCCTGAAAAGCCTGACACCTTCACTGGGACCCTCCTTACACCTCTCTGTCTGCAAAGGCACGTACATGAGCCCAGGACTTTTCAAACGAGATGCCTGCAGAATTTGCATTAACTCCTCCCCTTGACCATAAGTGCAACGACGCCCGCTGATTAGTCGGCCTGCCGTTCCGTCCTCGTCTCCCCAGGCAATTAATCACACTGTCTGCCCAGCTTCTTTCGGAATATTCACAGCATGTCACAGAAACAGCACTTCAAGGTGCATCACAATTGTTTCTCGGGCCACCGGCAAGTAAATAGACAAGGAAGCTGCATGCTGCAACAGCAGGGTTCTAAAAGGTGTGTCATAATCCTCACTTGCCTTTATTCCGTCACTGGGTCCACAAGAGGGAGACACACTACGTCAGATTAATAGTTTCATTCATTCGGAGATCCAATTGAATTAGCAAATCACAAGTTGCTCCATTAAAGAAATAATTGGATCAATGTAGTAATCCTTTTGGACAAAGAAAAGGGTCTTCTTATCTGCAAATGCTTGTTTGCTAAAAGATAAGAAACAAAACAACAAAAATACACAATAAATTGACACGAAATAAGACACAGGAGACAAAAATCTGTTCTTATGGATTTTGGTTGCTGAAAAGAGACATGATTCTATTTTTTGATAACTGGATAAGAGAAGTGCACCGGTCCTGGAAGTACTGCAATACCAGGTCAATGCGTGGAGTGGACAGAGCAAGCTCTTCTTCCATCTCCCTGTTCTAAAAATCCATTTAATATATGGCCCCCAGATAGGGGGCGTATCAGATATTAAACTGATAAGAACAGATACTACACTTGATCTTAGCCAAAAGGCCGAGAAGCGATAACCCGAAATGAGACCCAGGAAAGCGCCCGCTTCTCAGGCTAGGCCTGACAACTGTAGGAGACAGGCACGCCACACGCCGTATACTTTCTTCAGCGGCGGCCCACAACACTCCATTGCTGCACATTCTAGGCCCGACTAGCCTGAAAAGCCTGACACCTTCACTGGGACCCTCCTTACACCTCTCTGTCTGCAAAGGCACGTACATGAGCCCAGGACTTTTCAAACGAGATGCCTGCAGAATTTGCATTAACTCCTCCCCTTGACCATAAGTGCAACGACGCCCGCTGATTAGTCGGCCTGCCGTTCCGTCCTCGTCTCCCCAGGCAATTAATCACACTGTCTGCCCAGCTTCTTTCGGAATATTCACAGCATGTCACAGAAACAGCACTTCAAGGTGCATCACAATTGTTTCTCGGGCCACCGGCAAGTAAATAGACAAGGAAGCTGCATGCTGCAACAGCAGGGTTCTAAAAGGTGTGTCATAATCCTCACTTGCCTTTATTCCGTCACTGGGTCCACAAGAGGGAGACACACTACGTCAGATTAATAGTTTCATTCATTCGGAGATCCAATTGAATTAGCAAATCACAAGTTGCTCCATTAAAGAAATAATTGGATCAATGTAGTAATCCTTTTGGACAAAGAAAAGGGTCTTCTTATCTGCAAATGCTTGTTTGCTAAAAGATAAGAAACAAAACAACAAAAATACACAATAAATTGACACGAAATAAGACACAGGAGACAAAAATCTGTTCTTATGGATTTTGGTTGCTGAAAAGAGACATGATTCTATTTTTTGATAACTGGATAAGAGAAGTGCACCGGTCCTGGAAGTACTGCAATACCAGGTCAATGCGTGGAGTGGACAGAGCAAGCTCTTCTTCCATCTCCCTGTTCTAAAAATCCATTTAATATATGGCCCCCAGATAGGGGGCGTATCAGATATTAAACTGATAAGAACAGATACTACACTTGATCTTAGCCAAAAGGCCGAGAAGCGATAACCCGAAATGAGACCCAGGAAAGCGCCCGCTTCTCAGGCTAGGCCTGACAACTGTAGGAGACAGGCACGCCACACGCCGTATACTTTCTTCAGCGGCGGCCCACAACACTCCATTGCTGCACATTCTAGGCCCGACTAGCCTGAAAAGCCTGACACCTTCACTGGGACCCTCCTTACACCTCTCTGTCTGCAAAGGCACGTACATGAGCCCAGGACTTTTCAAACGAGATGCCTGCAGAATTTGCATTAACTCCTCCCCTTGACCATAAGTGCAACGACGCCCGCTGATTAGTCGGCCTGCCGTTCCGTCCTCGTCTCCCCAGGCAATTAATCACACTGTCTGCCCAGCTTCTTTCGGAATATTCACAGCATGTCACAGAAACAGCACTTCAAGGTGCATCACAATTGTTTCTCGGGCCACCGGCAAGTAAATAGACAAGGAAGCTGCATGCTGCAACAGCAGGGTTCTAAAAGGTGTGTCATAATCCTCACTTGCCTTTATTCCGTCACTGGGTCCACAAGAGGGAGACACACTACGTCAGATTAATAGTTTCATTCATTCGGAGATCCAATTGAATTAGCAAATCACAAGTTGCTCCATTAAAGAAATAATTGGATCAATGTAGTAATCCTTTTGGACAAAGAAAAGGGTCTTCTTATCTGCAAATGCTTGTTTGCTAAAAGATAAGAAACAAAACAACAAAAATACACAATAAATTGACACGAAATAAGACACAGGAGACAAAAATCTGTTCTTATGGATTTTGGTTGCTGAAAAGAGACATGATTCTATTTTTTGATAACTGGATAAGAGAAGTGCACCGGTCCTGGAAGTACTGCAATACCAGGTCAATGCGTGGAGTGGACAGAGCAAGCTCTTCTTCCATCTCCCTGTTCTAAAAATCCATTTAATATATGGCCCCCAGATAGGGGGCGTATCAGATATTAAACTGATAAGAACAGATACTACACTTGATCTTAGCCAAAAGGCCGAGAAGCGATAACCCGAAATGAGACCCAGGAAAGCGCCCGCTTCTCAGGCTAGGCCTGACAACTGTAGGAGACAGGCACGCCACACGCCGTATACTTTCTTCAGCGGCGGCCCACAACACTCCATTGCTGCACATTCTAGGCCCGACTAGCCTGAAAAGCCTGACACCTTCACTGGGACCCTCCTTACACCTCTCTGTCTGCAAAGGCACGTACATGAGCCCAGGACTTTTCAAACGAGATGCCTGCAGAATTTGCATTAACTCCTCCCCTTGACCATAAGTGCAACGACGCCCGCTGATTAGTCGGCCTGCCGTTCCGTCCTCGTCTCCCCAGGCAATTAATCACACTGTCTGCCCAGCTTCTTTCGGAATATTCACAGCATGTCACAGAAACAGCACTTCAAGGTGCATCACAATTGTTTCTCGGGCCACCGGCAAGTAAATAGACAAGGAAGCTGCATGCTGCAACAGCAGGGTTCTAAAAGGTGTGTCATAATCCTCACTTGCCTTTATTCCGTCACTGGGTCCACAAGAGGGAGACACACTACGTCAGATTAATAGTTTCATTCATTCGGAGATCCAATTGAATTAGCAAATCACAAGTTGCTCCATTAAAGAAATAATTGGATCAATGTAGTAATCCTTTTGGACAAAGAAAAGGGTCTTCTTATCTGCAAATGCTTGTTTGCTAAAAGATAAGAAACAAAACAACAAAAATACACAATAAATTGACACGAAATAAGACACAGGAGACAAAAATCTGTTCTTATGGATTTTGGTTGCTGAAAAGAGACATGATTCTATTTTTTGATAACTGGATAAGAGAAGTGCACCGGTCCTGGAAGTACTGCAATACCAGGTCAATGCGTGGAGTGGACAGAGCAAGCTCTTCTTCCATCTCCCTGTTCTAAAAATCCATTTAATATATGGCCCCCAGATAGGGGGCGTATCAGATATTAAACTGATAAGAACAGATACTACACTTGATCTTAGCCAAAAGGCCGAGAAGCGATAACCCGAAATGAGACCCAGGAAAGCGCCCGCTTCTCAGGCTAGGCCTGACAACTGTAGGAGACAGGCACGCCACACGCCGTATACTTTCTTCAGCGGCGGCCCACAACACTCCATTGCTGCACATTCTAGGCCCGACTAGCCTGAAAAGCCTGACACCTTCACTGGGACCCTCCTTACACCTCTCTGTCTGCAAAGGCACGTACATGAGCCCAGGACTTTTCAAACGAGATGCCTGCAGAATTTGCATTAACTCCTCCCCTTGACCATAAGTGCAACGACGCCCGCTGATTAGTCGGCCTGCCGTTCCGTCCTCGTCTCCCCAGGCAATTAATCACACTGTCTGCCCAGCTTCTTTCGGAATATTCACAGCATGTCACAGAAACAGCACTTCAAGGTGCATCACAATTGTTTCTCGGGCCACCGGCAAGTAAATAGACAAGGAAGCTGCATGCTGCAACAGCAGGGTTCTAAAAGGTGTGTCATAATCCTCACTTGCCTTTATTCCGTCACTGGGTCCACAAGAGGGAGACACACTACGTCAGATTAATAGTTTCATTCATTCGGAGATCCAATTGAATTAGCAAATCACAAGTTGCTCCATTAAAGAAATAATTGGATCAATGTAGTAATCCTTTTGGACAAAGAAAAGGGTCTTCTTATCTGCAAATGCTTGTTTGCTAAAAGATAAGAAACAAAACAACAAAAATACACAATAAATTGACACGAAATAAGACACAGGAGACAAAAATCTGTTCTTATGGATTTTGGTTGCTGAAAAGAGACATGATTCTATTTTTTGATAACTGGATAAGAGAAGTGCACCGGTCCTGGAAGTACTGCAATACCAGGTCAATGCGTGGAGTGGACAGAGCAAGCTCTTCTTCCATCTCCCTGTTCTAAAAATCCATTTAATATATGGCCCCCAGATAGGGGGCGTATCAGATATTAAACTGATAAGAACAGATTTTTTGATTGAAAAAGTAGCTTTATTTTGTATAAAGTACAAAAAACACAGTTCATACATTTCATTCAAGTGTACACAGTACACCGTAAGACATGATCATGCATACGTTTTAGCACAATACAGGGCATAAAGTACAAGACATGACATCCTACACTATATACATCAAGTACTGCACTAACCATTCAAACTTAAAACGTATCACAGTGCAATAAAATAACCTTGGATGTGAGGGGGAGGTAGGTGAGAGGGGTAGGGTGATGGAGTCACGAGCAAAAAGTTTTTATTGAGGACAGACACAAAGGGAAGGGTGCATAAATAGACATGACATTCAATAATACTTCATGCTGTGAAGGGGAATGGGTTGGAGGGGGAAAGGGAGGGGAGCACAAACCAAAAGTTTTTTATTGAAAATAGACACAATGGGGAGGAGGAGAAGAGGAGACAACAATCAATCAATTACAATCAATCGTCGTCTTCATCTTCCTCAGGACTGTCAAGGGTGTTATAGTCTCTTAACAGGCTATGGATAAGCCTGCGACAGTCCTGGATGGTCATCTTCTCCCGCTTCAAGATGAGGCGGTTCCTGGCAAGCCACATAGCGTCCTTAAAACAGTTCATAAGGCGCCAGGCCTCCTGGGTTGCCTCAACGGTGTGAGTCCCAGGAAATAATCCATAAAATACCGAATGGTATGAAAGGCAAGTCCTGGGCACACTGTCCTTAAGTTCATGTTCCAGGGCATCCAACAATGCCTGTGCAGTGGGACAGTCCCAAAAGATATGTTGAGCAGTCTCCCTCTTGGTAATACAAAAGGGGCAGTGAACATATCTGCACAGGTTCCGGGAGTGCATAAATGTCCTGAGGGGCAAACCCCCCTGAATGGCCATCCATGCAATGTCTTTATGTCCATTAGTTAGTCTCTTAGAGGCCACATTCTCCCAAACATGTTTGGCCGTGGCCACAGGGAGCCCTGGAACAGACTCCATAATGTCCTTAGCTCTGATGAGCTTGTGGATAGTTTTAGGTTTCCACAAGTCTGGTTTAAGTCCCTCCAGATGGTGCTCCCTCACAAATTGTCCAACATCCAGGTAAAACCAAGGTGTAGTCCAGTTGTAAGGGAAGGAGCTGTCCCACTTGTCCCAACCAAGTTTCCTCCAAAGAGGAAGAAGGAAAAAGCGTGACATGGACTTCCCAGCAGAGCAAACGTTCTTTTCAAGGAGTGTCCTGCGGATACAGTTGCAAACAAAGAAGGCACGCAGCATGGTGGGGATATCCGGGATCCCTTTCCCACCTTTGTGGGGCTCCTTGTACATAACTGACCGCTTCACTCTGTCCATTTTGGAGCCCCAGATGAAGTGAAAGACTGTCCTCGTGATGGTCTTACAGACGGCAGCAAGAGGTGGCCAAGCTTGGGCCGTGTACTGAAGAACGGGAAGAATCTCGTTGCGCAGTACCAGTGCTTTCCCTTCGATGGTAAGAAGTCTGAGGCTCCACAATCCAATCTTTTGTCTGACTGTTGCCAGTCTCTCTTCCCAGCACTTCAGGGCCGCCTCCTCTCCCCCAAACCAAACTCCAAGAATTTTGATGAAGTCCGGCTTGATTGTGAAGGGGAATGCAGCTGGGGATGACAGGTGCCACTGACCGAACAGCATTGCCTCTGACTTCCCGCAGTTGACCTTTGCCCCTGAAGCTTGGCCGAAGTTGTTGCAGGTCTGGACGAGTGCTGTCACCGAACGCTGATCAGCGCAGAAGACAGTGACGTCGTCCATGTAGAGCGAACACTTGGCCTCTAGTCGGTCTGGACCCGGTGCGGTGATCCCTCTGATCTCTGGGTTTCGCCTGATGGACATCGCAAAGAGCTCTATACAACAGACAAAAAGGAGAGGTGAAAGAGGGCAGCCTTGTCTGACCCCAGACAATACAGAGAAGGGGTCAGTCTTCCAGCCGTTCACCAACACAGAGCTGTAAATATCAAGGTACATCAGGTTAACATAAGAACAAAACATATCACCCAATCCAAACCTGCACAGAACCTTACGCATAAAACCATGAGAGACACGATCAAAGGCCTTCTCCTGATCAAGACTGACCAGGGCCACATGTGCATGGCGGTCTTTGATATAATGAACCGTGTCCCTCAGCAGCGCAAGGCTGTCTGCAATCCTTCTACCAGGAATGCCACAAGTCTGATCAGGATGAACAATTCGCCCAATGACAACCTTTAGCCTGTTGGCTAGTACCTTGGCCAAAATCTTGTAGTCCACGTTCAGGAGGGAGATGGGCCTCCAATTTTTGAGGTCACATCTCTCTCCCTTGCGCTTATACAAAATCGTGATCAAGCCCTCTCTCAGAGTAGGAGGCATCCTGCCCTCCACCACCATCTCCCCATACAGCTCTAGCAGGTCCGGGCCAATGAGGTCCCACAGCGCTACATAGAGCTCGGCTGGGAGGCCATCACTGCCCGGGGTCCTGCCCGGCCTAAAGGATTTAGCGGCAGAGTGCAGCTCCCCCAAGGTGAGGGGGGCATCCATAGCTGCCCTACCTGTAGGATCAATAGGGTTAGTGATACCTGACAGGAAAGATTCAGCTGCGTCGTCGTCTGTAGTCTTAGGGGAGTAGAGTTTGCCGTAGTAGTCTGTGACGACTCCCATGACGCCCTCCTTCCCCCTCCTGGGGGTGCCAGACTCGTCCCGCAGTTCAGTCAGGGGCGTGTGGCCGGAGTGGAGTTTTCTGAAAAAGAAAGAATTACATTTCTCACCCTTCTCCAGATTCTCCACCTTGGAACGGAAGATGATGCGATTGGCCTCTTCCTCGAAGTGCCTTTTCAGGCCCCCCTTGGCCTCAGCCAGATCATCCTTCACATCCCAGCCGCAGAGTTGGAGGTCCAGCAGGGACTGCAGCTGGCGCTGAAGCCTCCTGAAGTTTCTCTTCCTCTCGCACGCCTGTTGGCGGCCTTTAGCCTGAAAGAAACTGCGAAACTTGCCCTTGACATACTCCCACCAGTTAGACATACAATCAAAATACATTTTGTCATTTTTCCACATTACATAGGCATCCCTCAGCTCAACCATCACCTCTTCCTTTCCCAGCAGAGCGCAGTTCAGCTTCCAAGAGCCAGGGCCGGGAGGGAACCCGTGACCCAGAACACCTTCAAAGAGAATGGCCCTATGATCAGAGAAAAAGCAGGGAACCATGACATGCCTGTTTTGTCTTACCGCTCTCGATGTAAACACAAAGTCAATCCGGGAACGCACTGAGCCATCGGGGCGGCTCCAAGTATAATTCACAGAGCCGGCCCCCATAGATCCCACTGCATCCCGCAGGGATGCTTCGGCTACCATCTCCTGCAACAACCTGGAAGAAACATCAAGTTTAGCATTAGTACAAGAACTCCTACCATCTTCCTCTATAGGACAGTTAAAGTCCCCAGCCATCACTACCGCCCTGGTGGTTGCGAGCTGGGCCCGCAGGGTCTGGAAAAGCTCCAAACGCTCATTCTTACCCGGGGATGCATACACACAGATAAGCCTGATAGGCTCACCCGCCCAGGAGCCATCTACGATAAGCAATCTGCCGCAGACAAACTCCTGAACGGAATCTAGTGTGAAGAGGCTTCCCCTGATAAGAATGGCGACCCCTGCAGACTTACAGTCACTCCCCCCAGACCAATAGGAGGGCCCGTGAGACCACTGCCTCCCCAGATGCCTGTAGGAACTAGAGAAAGGGAGAGAACATTCCTGCAACATGTAAACATCACATTTCTGACTGTCAAGAAAGGTAAACACAGACTGACGTCTAATCTTATCCTTCACACTCCTCACATTAATGGTAAAAAGAGAAAAGTTAGCCATTAGTTGGGAGAAAAAAGAGAGTTAGCACAGTCAATACATCAGTTACCCTCCTTGTCCGGTGGGACTTGGTCCGGTCTGCCCGTGTCCCCTTCGGGTGGGAGCAGACCTTTCTCCTCTAGCTGGTCGAATAGGCAGATTTGGGGCAGTTGCAGGAATTCTTCCTCCTCCTGCTCAGAATCCAGCAACTCATCCACCATCTCTACCAGGGCCCCCTCTGACGGGAGGGGGTCCTCTTCCAGTTCGATTGCCTTTTTCTTGGAAGGGTCAGAGTCGCCAGCTGGGCTGTCCAGCTCTTTCCGCTTCCTCCTTTGTTTGTTGTCGTCACCTGCAGACACAAGAGGGAGGAGGGGGGGGAAATCCTCCAGGGAAAGGGAGGGAGCTGCAGTAGCGGTGGAGGGGGTTAGTGCTACTGCAGGGGGAGGGGGTGTTGTGACAGCGGGGAGGGAGGGGGGTGCTGTCACAACAGGGGTGGGAGATATCTTACCAGCTCTTGGCTGCGGTGTGGGCTTCTGTTGCTTCCTCTGGGTTGGCTTGGGCTGCAGGGCAGGGGTAGGTCCGCTTTCCGGCAGTCCAATCCCGGCAGCTGCAGCGTAGGATCTGGCCCTCTGGGGGCAGTCCCTGTAGATGTGGCTGGCCAGGCCACAGAGGTTGCAGGACAATTTTCTTGGGCAATCCTTGGACTCGTGCCCCGCCACCTTGCAGTTCCTGCAGGCTGAGACCTTGCAGCTTCTCGCCATGTGGTCAGCTTCCCCGCATTTTCTGCAGTTCCTCGGCTGATCGGCATAGTGGAGAAGGCCGGCAGAGCCGCCCAGGGCAAAGCTTGATGGCAGGTGTTGGAGTCCGTCAGTTGCCGTGCTGTCTTTCCTCAGTCTGATGATAATGGACCACTTGCCTGTCCAGAAGCCGTTGACATCCAGGATCTTGGAGGGGTCCTTGACCACGGAGCAGAAGCGGCTCAGGAAGGTAGCGATGTCCTTACCAGGGGTGTGAGGATTTCTCATGGAGACCGTGACTCTTCTCTCCTCTCTCTGGATGGGGCAGTTCCCCACGAAGCGGGAGAAGGGAGACTCCGGTCTCGCAGTCTTCACTGCCTCCCAGTACCTCTTACAGATGGCAATGGAGGCGAAGGTGATGTACCAGATCCCTTTCAGGTAGTTCTGCACGCTGAGGGTTTCAGCCTTGGAGAAGCCCTGGTCCAGGATCATCTTCTTGCCGAAGGTCTCGGCCGTCATGTCTGGGACCCTTCCTTCCACTTCCTTCAGCTTCAGGACCACGGTCTGCCTCATCCAGGGTTCCAGAGTGGGGGTCTTCTGGGGGTTGTCCTGGCTGGGCCGGCCTTGTCCGGCAGTAGCAGGGGCAGTGGAGGCAGAGGTTCCGGCCACGGGGGGAGGCTTCGGGGCGGTCGTCTTTCCTCCCTTCTTCCCAGGGGCAGGAGCAGGGGTGGAGGCAGGAGCTGGGGTAGCTGAGGCCATCGTCCTGGCTCTTCCTGGGGCAGAGAGGCTGGTCTTCCGGGGTGGAGGGAGCAGTGCAGATATCCTCCCGCTGGGTAGAGAGGAGCAGGGGCTTCCGCTGAAGAGGAGGCGCTTCTTCCGGTGGGGCAGGGCCCGAGGAGAGGAGGGCTTCTTCAGCCGGAGGTGCTCCCGGCGTCTTCTTCCAGGCAGGGGGGGTCGGCAGCGCTTCTTCCCCGGGGTCGGTCTTCTTGCTCCTGGCCGGCTTTGATCGGGTAACACAAGTCTCAAACAGTTCCTCACCAGGGTTAGAGTGTGCTATCGGATGAGCCACACTCAGGTATGTCCTCTGGGTTTTGGGCAGGAGAGAGACAAGTGCACCATGCAGCAGAGTCTACATCAGCCCCTCACCAATGTTAGAGTGCGCTATCGGATGAGCCACACTCAGCATAACCTCCACCGGGTAGTTGGTAAGCTGATAAGAACAGATACTACACTTGATCTTAGCCAAAAGGCCGAGAAGCGATAACCCGAAATGAGACCCAGGAAAGCGCCCGCTTCTCAGGCTAGGCCTGACAACTGTAGGAGACAGGCACGCCACACGCCGTATACTTTCTTCAGCGGCGGCCCACAACACTCCATTGCTGCACATTCTAGGCCCGACTAGCCTGAAAAGCCTGACACCTTCACTGGGACCCTCCTTACACCTCTCTGTCTGCAAAGGCACGTACATGAGCCCAGGACTTTTCAAACGAGATGCCTGCAGAATTTGCATTAACTCCTCCCCTTGACCATAAGTGCAACGACGCCCGCTGATTAGTCGGCCTGCCGTTCCGTCCTCGTCTCCCCAGGCAATTAATCACACTGTCTGCCCAGCTTCTTTCGGAATATTCACAGCATGTCACAGAAACAGCACTTCAAGGTGCATCACAATTGTTTCTCGGGCCACCGGCAAGTAAATAGACAAGGAAGCTGCATGCTGCAACAGCAGGGTTCTAAAAGGTGTGTCATAATCCTCACTTGCCTTTATTCCGTCACTGGGTCCACAAGAGGGAGACACACTACGTCAGATTAATAGTTTCATTCATTCGGAGATCCAATTGAATTAGCAAATCACAAGTTGCTCCATTAAAGAAATAATTGGATCAATGTAGTAATCCTTTTGGACAAAGAAAAGGGTCTTCTTATCTGCAAATGCTTGTTTGCTAAAAGATAAGAAACAAAACAACAAAAATACACAATAAATTGACACGAAATAAGACACAGGAGACAAAAATCTGTTCTTATGGATTTTGGTTGCTGAAAAGAGACATGATTCTATTTTTTGATAACTGGATAAGAGAAGTGCACCGGTCCTGGAAGTACTGCAATACCAGGTCAATGCGTGGAGTGGACAGAGCAAGCTCTTCTTCCATCTCCCTGTTCTAAAAATCCATTTAATATATGGCCCCCAGATAGGGGGCGTATCAGATATTAAACTGATAAGAACAGATACTACACTTGATCTTAGCCAAAAGGCCGAGAAGCGATAACCCGAAATGAGACCCAGGAAAGCGCCCGCTTCTCAGGCTAGGCCTGACAACTGTAGGAGACAGGCACGCCACACGCCGTATACTTTCTTCAGCGGCGGCCCACAACACTCCATTGCTGCACATTCTAGGCCCGACTAGCCTGAAAAGCCTGACACCTTCACTGGGACCCTCCTTACACCTCTCTGTCTGCAAAGGCACGTACATGAGCCCAGGACTTTTCAAACGAGATGCCTGCAGAATTTGCATTAACTCCTCCCCTTGACCATAAGTGCAACGACGCCCGCTGATTAGTCGGCCTGCCGTTCCGTCCTCGTCTCCCCAGGCAATTAATCACACTGTCTGCCCAGCTTCTTTCGGAATATTCACAGCATGTCACAGAAACAGCACTTCAAGGTGCATCACAATTGTTTCTCGGGCCACCGGCAAGTAAATAGACAAGGAAGCTGCATGCTGCAACAGCAGGGTTCTAAAAGGTGTGTCATAATCCTCACTTGCCTTTATTCCGTCACTGGGTCCACAAGAGGGAGACACACTACGTCAGATTAATAGTTTCATTCATTCGGAGATCCAATTGAATTAGCAAATCACAAGTTGCTCCATTAAAGAAATAATTGGATCAATGTAGTAATCCTTTTGGACAAAGAAAAGGGTCTTCTTATCTGCAAATGCTTGTTTGCTAAAAGATAAGAAACAAAACAACAAAAATACACAATAAATTGACACGAAATAAGACACAGGAGACAAAAATCTGTTCTTATGGATTTTGGTTGCTGAAAAGAGACATGATTCTATTTTTTGATAACTGGATAAGAGAAGTGCACCGGTCCTGGAAGTACTGCAATACCAGGTCAATGCGTGGAGTGGACAGAGCAAGCTCTTCTTCCATCTCCCTGTTCTAAAAATCCATTTAATATATGGCCCCCAGATAGGGGGCGTATCAGATATTAAACTGATAAGAACAGATACTACACTTGATCTTAGCCAAAAGGCCGAGAAGCGATAACCCGAAATGAGACCCAGGAAAGCGCCCGCTTCTCAGGCTAGGCCTGACAACTGTAGGAGACAGGCACGCCACACGCCGTATACTTTCTTCAGCGGCGGCCCACAACACTCCATTGCTGCACATTCTAGGCCCGACTAGCCTGAAAAGCCTGACACCTTCACTGGGACCCTCCTTACACCTCTCTGTCTGCAAAGGCACGTACATGAGCCCAGGACTTTTCAAACGAGATGCCTGCAGAATTTGCATTAACTCCTCCCCTTGACCATAAGTGCAACGACGCCCGCTGATTAGTCGGCCTGCCGTTCCGTCCTCGTCTCCCCAGGCAATTAATCACACTGTCTGCCCAGCTTCTTTCGGAATATTCACAGCATGTCACAGAAACAGCACTTCAAGGTGCATCACAATTGTTTCTCGGGCCACCGGCAAGTAAATAGACAAGGAAGCTGCATGCTGCAACAGCAGGGTTCTAAAAGGTGTGTCATAATCCTCACTTGCCTTTATTCCGTCACTGGGTCCACAAGAGGGAGACACACTACGTCAGATTAATAGTTTCATTCATTCGGAGATCCAATTGAATTAGCAAATCACAAGTTGCTCCATTAAAGAAATAATTGGATCAATGTAGTAATCCTTTTGGACAAAGAAAAGGGTCTTCTTATCTGCAAATGCTTGTTTGCTAAAAGATAAGAAACAAAACAACAAAAATACACAATAAATTGACACGAAATAAGACACAGGAGACAAAAATCTGTTCTTATGGATTTTGGTTGCTGAAAAGAGACATGATTCTATTTTTTGATAACTGGATAAGAGAAGTGCACCGGTCCTGGAAGTACTGCAATACCAGGTCAATGCGTGGAGTGGACAGAGCAAGCTCTTCTTCCATCTCCCTGTTCTAAAAATCCATTTAATATATGGCCCCCAGATAGGGGGCGTATCAGATATTAAACTGATAAGAACAGATACTACACTTGATCTTAGCCAAAAGGCCGAGAAGCGATAACCCGAAATGAGACCCAGGAAAGCGCCCGCTTCTCAGGCTAGGCCTGACAACTGTAGGAGACAGGCACGCCACACGCCGTATACTTTCTTCAGCGGCGGCCCACAACACTCCATTGCTGCACATTCTAGGCCCGACTAGCCTGAAAAGCCTGACACCTTCACTGGGACCCTCCTTACACCTCTCTGTCTGCAAAGGCACGTACATGAGCCCAGGACTTTTCAAACGAGATGCCTGCAGAATTTGCATTAACTCCTCCCCTTGACCATAAGTGCAACGACGCCCGCTGATTAGTCGGCCTGCCGTTCCGTCCTCGTCTCCCCAGGCAATTAATCACACTGTCTGCCCAGCTTCTTTCGGAATATTCACAGCATGTCACAGAAACAGCACTTCAAGGTGCATCACAATTGTTTCTCGGGCCACCGGCAAGTAAATAGACAAGGAAGCTGCATGCTGCAACAGCAGGGTTCTAAAAGGTGTGTCATAATCCTCACTTGCCTTTATTCCGTCACTGGGTCCACAAGAGGGAGACACACTACGTCAGATTAATAGTTTCATTCATTCGGAGATCCAATTGAATTAGCAAATCACAAGTTGCTCCATTAAAGAAATAATTGGATCAATGTAGTAATCCTTTTGGACAAAGAAAAGGGTCTTCTTATCTGCAAATGCTTGTTTGCTAAAAGATAAGAAACAAAACAACAAAAATACACAATAAATTGACACGAAATAAGACACAGGAGACAAAAATCTGTTCTTATGGATTTTGGTTGCTGAAAAGAGACATGATTCTATTTTTTGATAACTGGATAAGAGAAGTGCACCGGTCCTGGAAGTACTGCAATACCAGGTCAATGCGTGGAGTGGACAGAGCAAGCTCTTCTTCCATCTCCCTGTTCTAAAAATCCATTTAATATATGGCCCCCAGATAGGGGGCGTATCAGATATTAAACTGATAAGAACAGATACTACACTTGATCTTAGCCAAAAGGCCGAGAAGCGATAACCCGAAATGAGACCCAGGAAAGCGCCCGCTTCTCAGGCTAGGCCTGACAACTGTAGGAGACAGGCACGCCACACGCCGTATACTTTCTTCAGCGGCGGCCCACAACACTCCATTGCTGCACATTCTAGGCCCGACTAGCCTGAAAAGCCTGACACCTTCACTGGGACCCTCCTTACACCTCTCTGTCTGCAAAGGCACGTACATGAGCCCAGGACTTTTCAAACGAGATGCCTGCAGAATTTGCATTAACTCCTCCCCTTGACCATAAGTGCAACGACGCCCGCTGATTAGTCGGCCTGCCGTTCCGTCCTCGTCTCCCCAGGCAATTAATCACACTGTCTGCCCAGCTTCTTTCGGAATATTCACAGCATGTCACAGAAACAGCACTTCAAGGTGCATCACAATTGTTTCTCGGGCCACCGGCAAGTAAATAGACAAGGAAGCTGCATGCTGCAACAGCAGGGTTCTAAAAGGTGTGTCATAATCCTCACTTGCCTTTATTCCGTCACTGGGTCCACAAGAGGGAGACACACTACGTCAGATTAATAGTTTCATTCATTCGGAGATCCAATTGAATTAGCAAATCACAAGTTGCTCCATTAAAGAAATAATTGGATCAATGTAGTAATCCTTTTGGACAAAGAAAAGGGTCTTCTTATCTGCAAATGCTTGTTTGCTAAAAGATAAGAAACAAAACAACAAAAATACACAATAAATTGACACGAAATAAGACACAGGAGACAAAAATCTGTTCTTATGGATTTTGGTTGCTGAAAAGAGACATGATTCTATTTTTTGATAACTGGATAAGAGAAGTGCACCGGTCCTGGAAGTACTGCAATACCAGGTCAATGCGTGGAGTGGACAGAGCAAGCTCTTCTTCCATCTCCCTGTTCTAAAAATCCATTTAATATATGGCCCCCAGATAGGGGGCGTATCAGATATTAAACTGATAAGAACAGATACTACACTTGATCTTAGCCAAAAGGCCGAGAAGCGATAACCCGAAATGAGACCCAGGAAAGCGCCCGCTTCTCAGGCTAGGCCTGACAACTGTAGGAGACAGGCACGCCACACGCCGTATACTTTCTTCAGCGGCGGCCCACAACACTCCATTGCTGCACATTCTAGGCCCGACTAGCCTGAAAAGCCTGACACCTTCACTGGGACCCTCCTTACACCTCTCTGTCTGCAAAGGCACGTACATGAGCCCAGGACTTTTCAAACGAGATGCCTGCAGAATTTGCATTAACTCCTCCCCTTGACCATAAGTGCAACGACGCCCGCTGATTAGTCGGCCTGCCGTTCCGTCCTCGTCTCCCCAGGCAATTAATCACACTGTCTGCCCAGCTTCTTTCGGAATATTCACAGCATGTCACAGAAACAGCACTTCAAGGTGCATCACAATTGTTTCTCGGGCCACCGGCAAGTAAATAGACAAGGAAGCTGCATGCTGCAACAGCAGGGTTCTAAAAGGTGTGTCATAATCCTCACTTGCCTTTATTCCGTCACTGGGTCCACAAGAGGGAGACACACTACGTCAGATTAATAGTTTCATTCATTCGGAGATCCAATTGAATTAGCAAATCACAAGTTGCTCCATTAAAGAAATAATTGGATCAATGTAGTAATCCTTTTGGACAAAGAAAAGGGTCTTCTTATCTGCAAATGCTTGTTTGCTAAAAGATAAGAAACAAAACAACAAAAATACACAATAAATTGACACGAAATAAGACACAGGAGACAAAAATCTGTTCTTATGGATTTTGGTTGCTGAAAAGAGACATGATTCTATTTTTTGATAACTGGATAAGAGAAGTGCACCGGTCCTGGAAGTACTGCAATACCAGGTCAATGCGTGGAGTGGACAGAGCAAGCTCTTCTTCCATCTCCCTGTTCTAAAAATCCATTTAATATATGGCCCCCAGATAGGGGGCGTATCAGATATTAAACTGATAAGAACAGATACTACACTTGATCTTAGCCAAAAGGCCGAGAAGCGATAACCCGAAATGAGACCCAGGAAAGCGCCCGCTTCTCAGGCTAGGCCTGACAACTGTAGGAGACAGGCACGCCACACGCCGTATACTTTCTTCAGCGGCGGCCCACAACACTCCATTGCTGCACATTCTAGGCCCGACTAGCCTGAAAAGCCTGACACCTTCACTGGGACCCTCCTTACACCTCTCTGTCTGCAAAGGCACGTACATGAGCCCAGGACTTTTCAAACGAGATGCCTGCAGAATTTGCATTAACTCCTCCCCTTGACCATAAGTGCAACGACGCCCGCTGATTAGTCGGCCTGCCGTTCCGTCCTCGTCTCCCCAGGCAATTAATCACACTGTCTGCCCAGCTTCTTTCGGAATATTCACAGCATGTCACAGAAACAGCACTTCAAGGTGCATCACAATTGTTTCTCGGGCCACCGGCAAGTAAATAGACAAGGAAGCTGCATGCTGCAACAGCAGGGTTCTAAAAGGTGTGTCATAATCCTCACTTGCCTTTATTCCGTCACTGGGTCCACAAGAGGGAGACACACTACGTCAGATTAATAGTTTCATTCATTCGGAGATCCAATTGAATTAGCAAATCACAAGTTGCTCCATTAAAGAAATAATTGGATCAATGTAGTAATCCTTTTGGACAAAGAAAAGGGTCTTCTTATCTGCAAATGCTTGTTTGCTAAAAGATAAGAAACAAAACAACAAAAATACACAATAAATTGACACGAAATAAGACACAGGAGACAAAAATCTGTTCTTATGGATTTTGGTTGCTGAAAAGAGACATGATTCTATTTTTTGATAACTGGATAAGAGAAGTGCACCGGTCCTGGAAGTACTGCAATACCAGGTCAATGCGTGGAGTGGACAGAGCAAGCTCTTCTTCCATCTCCCTGTTCTAAAAATCCATTTAATATATGGCCCCCAGATAGGGGGCGTATCAGATATTAAACTGATAAGAACAGATACTACACTTGATCTTAGCCAAAAGGCCGAGAAGCGATAACCCGAAATGAGACCCAGGAAAGCGCCCGCTTCTCAGGCTAGGCCTGACAACTGTAGGAGACAGGCACGCCACACGCCGTATACTTTCTTCAGCGGCGGCCCACAACACTCCATTGCTGCACATTCTAGGCCCGACTAGCCTGAAAAGCCTGACACCTTCACTGGGACCCTCCTTACACCTCTCTGTCTGCAAAGGCACGTACATGAGCCCAGGACTTTTCAAACGAGATGCCTGCAGAATTTGCATTAACTCCTCCCCTTGACCATAAGTGCAACGACGCCCGCTGATTAGTCGGCCTGCCGTTCCGTCCTCGTCTCCCCAGGCAATTAATCACACTGTCTGCCCAGCTTCTTTCGGAATATTCACAGCATGTCACAGAAACAGCACTTCAAGGTGCATCACAATTGTTTCTCGGGCCACCGGCAAGTAAATAGACAAGGAAGCTGCATGCTGCAACAGCAGGGTTCTAAAAGGTGTGTCATAATCCTCACTTGCCTTTATTCCGTCACTGGGTCCACAAGAGGGAGACACACTACGTCAGATTAATAGTTTCATTCATTCGGAGATCCAATTGAATTAGCAAATCACAAGTTGCTCCATTAAAGAAATAATTGGATCAATGTAGTAATCCTTTTGGACAAAGAAAAGGGTCTTCTTATCTGCAAATGCTTGTTTGCTAAAAGATAAGAAACAAAACAACAAAAATACACAATAAATTGACACGAAATAAGACACAGGAGACAAAAATCTGTTCTTATGGATTTTGGTTGCTGAAAAGAGACATGATTCTATTTTTTGATAACTGGATAAGAGAAGTGCACCGGTCCTGGAAGTACTGCAATACCAGGTCAATGCGTGGAGTGGACAGAGCAAGCTCTTCTTCCATCTCCCTGTTCTAAAAATCCATTTAATATATGGCCCCCAGATAGGGGGCGTATCAGATATTAAACTGATAAGAACAGATACTACACTTGATCTTAGCCAAAAGGCCGAGAAGCGATAACCCGAAATGAGACCCAGGAAAGCGCCCGCTTCTCAGGCTAGGCCTGACAACTGTAGGAGACAGGCACGCCACACGCCGTATACTTTCTTCAGCGGCGGCCCACAACACTCCATTGCTGCACATTCTAGGCCCGACTAGCCTGAAAAGCCTGACACCTTCACTGGGACCCTCCTTACACCTCTCTGTCTGCAAAGGCACGTACATGAGCCCAGGACTTTTCAAACGAGATGCCTGCAGAATTTGCATTAACTCCTCCCCTTGACCATAAGTGCAACGACGCCCGCTGATTAGTCGGCCTGCCGTTCCGTCCTCGTCTCCCCAGGCAATTAATCACACTGTCTGCCCAGCTTCTTTCGGAATATTCACAGCATGTCACAGAAACAGCACTTCAAGGTGCATCACAATTGTTTCTCGGGCCACCGGCAAGTAAATAGACAAGGAAGCTGCATGCTGCAACAGCAGGGTTCTAAAAGGTGTGTCATAATCCTCACTTGCCTTTATTCCGTCACTGGGTCCACAAGAGGGAGACACACTACGTCAGATTAATAGTTTCATTCATTCGGAGATCCAATTGAATTAGCAAATCACAAGTTGCTCCATTAAAGAAATAATTGGATCAATGTAGTAATCCTTTTGGACAAAGAAAAGGGTCTTCTTATCTGCAAATGCTTGTTTGCTAAAAGATAAGAAACAAAACAACAAAAATACACAATAAATTGACACGAAATAAGACACAGGAGACAAAAATCTGTTCTTATGGATTTTGGTTGCTGAAAAGAGACATGATTCTATTTTTTGATAACTGGATAAGAGAAGTGCACCGGTCCTGGAAGTACTGCAATACCAGGTCAATGCGTGGAGTGGACAGAGCAAGCTCTTCTTCCATCTCCCTGTTCTAAAAATCCATTTAATATATGGCCCCCAGATAGGGGGCGTATCAGATATTAAACTGATAAGAACAGATACTACACTTGATCTTAGCCAAAAGGCCGAGAAGCGATAACCCGAAATGAGACCCAGGAAAGCGCCCGCTTCTCAGGCTAGGCCTGACAACTGTAGGAGACAGGCACGCCACACGCCGTATACTTTCTTCAGCGGCGGCCCACAACACTCCATTGCTGCACATTCTAGGCCCGACTAGCCTGAAAAGCCTGACACCTTCACTGGGACCCTCCTTACACCTCTCTGTCTGCAAAGGCACGTACATGAGCCCAGGACTTTTCAAACGAGATGCCTGCAGAATTTGCATTAACTCCTCCCCTTGACCATAAGTGCAACGACGCCCGCTGATTAGTCGGCCTGCCGTTCCGTCCTCGTCTCCCCAGGCAATTAATCACACTGTCTGCCCAGCTTCTTTCGGAATATTCACAGCATGTCACAGAAACAGCACTTCAAGGTGCATCACAATTGTTTCTCGGGCCACCGGCAAGTAAATAGACAAGGAAGCTGCATGCTGCAACAGCAGGGTTCTAAAAGGTGTGTCATAATCCTCACTTGCCTTTATTCCGTCACTGGGTCCACAAGAGGGAGACACACTACGTCAGATTAATAGTTTCATTCATTCGGAGATCCAATTGAATTAGCAAATCACAAGTTGCTCCATTAAAGAAATAATTGGATCAATGTAGTAATCCTTTTGGACAAAGAAAAGGGTCTTCTTATCTGCAAATGCTTGTTTGCTAAAAGATAAGAAACAAAACAACAAAAATACACAATAAATTGACACGAAATAAGACACA